>PVKM010024577.1:0-20437 GCA_004027735.1 Carollia perspicillata
AAGATGGTGACTTTTAAAGAAAAATGTCTGAAGACAGACCATAGTGCCTCTTTTATCTCTTGGGATGAAGGAGACAGAGAAATGCTTCTTCTCTCTGAAGTCAAGTCTACAGGTGTGGGGAAAAGGAGTAGAAAAAATGCAGTGCAGGGAGAAAGACTACCGAGAAGCCACATTCAGGACAGTTGGGGTACCTAAATTTGCCCCTGAAAAAACAGAGAAGTAGAACTAATAGTGCTATCATAGATGGAGTTCCCGGGAGTCATCCTCATTGGCCAAGATGGCACAAAGGAAGGTTCTTACACTGAGTGCACCAAAAGCTAAAAAGGTGAATGGACAGGGCCCGAGCATTCCAAAAATAGTAAGATAATTCGATAGAAAAGAGTCCTCTCCTCTCTAACCCTGTAAGAACTATGGGATTGAGCAGGGAGGGGATAGTCTTTGAGAGGGGAGTCCAATGTTCTCCCAAGTCACAACACGTGAATAAACCTCTTTCCGTTTGCACCTGAACTTGTCTTGCAAGTTTGCCTTTCACTGTGGTTGGCAGCTGAACCTGGATTTCAGTTACAGTAGGATGGATCTATCTATGTATCTATGTATCTATGTATCTATCTATCTATCTATCTATCTATCTATCTATCTATCTATCTACCTACCTACCTCTCTGTCTATTTAGAGATATTCCAAGACTTTGGTTCTGCAAGTTTGAGGTTGGCAAGGAGGAAATCTATAGAGTAGGCTGGCAAGCTGGAAACTCTCAAATAAGAGTATTGGGGATGAATTTTAATTTTTTTTTCCTTTAGGAAATGTCAGGATTTTCTCTAGGAAGCTTCAGGATTTTCCCTTGAGTCCACTAAGATTAACTAAGGAAATCTTTTTTTTTAAATTTAATGTCAACTAAATATAATGTTAACCACATCTACAAAATACACATAGTATCATATATCAATGCTGTAGCCCAGCCAAAGTGACACACACAAACTAATAGTCATAGGAAATTATGACAATCCCTCATAGAAGCACAAGATGAGCAACTATACACAAACTAAGATAACTTTATAGGAGCTCTAGAAACCTTTCAAAAATCTACAAGCATGCAAACACCCAATCAAGAAAAGGCTAGATTCAAAGCAATAAAAATTACGTTGCATTTCATTTGCTGTTTTCCACCCCCTCCCTGGCACAATTCAATGTAGTCAGGAGAAAGTGGCCCAATTCCTGGCTACCTCCCTTGGGCAATCATCAGACATTTAAAGAAATCTTCCCTAGTCTCCTTAAATACATTAGTTTTTTTCTAACTTACAATCTTACAGCACAGTGCACTTCTCCATTTCATCTTTTTTCTCACAGTATAAATTTAATTTTATGTGACTTGTTGAAAAGTATATGTCATCATATTAGATTGTGAATTCAGGACACCTCACCAACAAGCCCAAGTGGAAAACTGAGATTTATTGAATTAAATTGAAAGATTATGGTTGTGTTCTCTTCTCTTCTATGTTTAAGAGAAATACTTTGCATTTTACTTTTCTGAAGAAGATACAGGCTTTATGAAACTATTAAGATTAATGTCATTGTTCGCTGACCCTGGTTTTAATTCTCATTTTCTTCACACCCACTATGAAACAGAGTTCAATTAAGGGAAATATGTTCAGTGGATTCTGACTGCTTTGAAAACTAAAGATTAAAATAAATAAGTAGATACCAAAATGTTGTTGAAAGTACATATTTTGATCTGAATCCAACATTTTGTCCTTTTACAAGTAGTTTAATATAAGAATTAGAATTTTTGTAGGTCTGATTCTTATGGAATACAAATTTTGGTTTACTATTTATTTTAGCACAGAAACATAATCTGATAAACATCATTCATTTTTATCATAAACTTTGAATAAAATAAAAGATATTCATCAAGTATTTTTTACAGCCATAGTGAATGTGAGAGCTTTGCAAGTAAAATGTAATGTTGCATATAAATTATATTACTACTTATGTTTTATTTGAAATATTCATAATATTCATTTTGTAAATACAATATGCAGTACAAGGAAATGACAACATTGTAATTGAACCTCTGTGAAAAATCTTGCCTCTGAAAATTTTAGATGAAATCAATCTTGCATGAATTTACTGAGTCAGGAAGTCTAATTTACTCATCTTTTTTATTCTGGAAAATGTATTATGTAAGAGATTACTGTCACTTCTTGATTTCACTTTAATCAATAACCTGGTAAAAGTATAGCACAATTATAAACAAATATTCTTACCCATTATACACCTCACCATGTTTTTAGTAAGCCCACACAAATATATACATCCCTTCATTCTCTGAGATTGCTATATAATTGCATATTAAATAAATGAGGAGGTTGTAGCATTAACAGTGTATAAAACATTGCAATATGTTTCCCAACCCGATGTAAGCTTTAATTTTGAGGATAATGCTAATATATAATGTTCACATTATTAATGATACAATAAGATAATAAAAATGTAATCATAAGGCTGCCTTTATGTGAATAATAGATTAATATGAATTTAGGGCAAGAAATGATTTAGGAGAAATAGAACTAGAGTATGCTAGGTCATTGAGAAAGAACCAAATTAAATAAGATTTTAATACTTTCGGCCTGACGTTAACAGTTCTTTTAACTTTTTTTTTTTTGGTCAAATAACACAACTCCAGGTCTGTAAAATACATATCTGAAGGGCAGATGTTAAGTTTTTCTTGATTTAGTAAGTCAGACAGCACTAGCAATATAGCTGCTTTTGAATTTATTTGTGACTTCTCAATAGAAGAGACTGAAAAACACTAAACAAAGACGATTTTTAGAAATCAAAGTGATCTTATCTTTTTCTATTTTCTATCTTAGCAAGTTTTCAAAATTATCAAGATTAAATATATTCTAGCACTTTATTTATATATTTTTCTGAAGTTTTACAACTAAATGTCAAGGTGATCAAAATTGTTCCCCTTTTACACATTTAAATTATCTTCCCAAAATAAAAGAATTTGACCTATTTAATTAGGATGAATATTGAATGTGGGACCTGAAAAACACAAAAGTGATAATATATTTTATCTAGACTTTTGAAGAAGATCATCCATGAATTCATAACATATGTAGGGAGAATTAATACACTGACAAACCATGAACAAATTGAAGCCAGAAGTTGTTTTTTTCTTTTTAAGATTTTTGTTTATTTATTTTTAGACCAAGGGGAAGGGAGGGAGAAATAGAGGGAGAGAAACACCATTGTGTAGTTGCCTCTCATGCACCCCCTACTGGGGACCTGGCCCACAACCCAGGCATGTGCCCTGACTGGGAATTGAACCATGGATGCCTTAATTTGCAGGCTGGTGCTCAATCCACTGGGCAACACCAGCCAGGGCAAAACCAGAAGTTTTGAATAAGACAGTAATTTGAAACATGACTGTATATTATCTACATTCCTTGAAACCAATGATCATTACTCTCACTGAGTGAAGCTTATTGCTTGGCCCAGTCTAATTGTCTTTATATGTGAAAATAAAATAATAAACATTTGGAATATATAATGGCCAATAAGACCATAGATCTAGATTTTAAACCATTTTTTGTTTGTTTATCAACATCCTCAAGAAGGAAAGGAGTGTTCACAAACTGGATGTTGGATGACGTTCACAGCCAGGATACTTAATACAAAGACATTAATAGGCTTGGTGATATTTTGGTATAAATGAGATCTCCCTTCAAGAATTCCCTTGTGACCATTAGGGAAAGAGGGGCCTCACAGTACTCAGATAAGGGAGAGAAGACCTTGTGATACTCAGTGCAAAGTGATGATGAATCTTGCAATCATACATTAGCAAACTCTATAAAAGCTGTGCAAAGGAAGTAAAGAAAATCCATATTTGAAAGTGGTCAAGTTTTCCAGTACAATGCTAATGTCCTATTATTTAATTTCGAATTAGAATTTTTGTTCTCTACTTACTAACACATAGAAGGTATACAAAAATTGATTTCATCATTCATCTTTACTCTCTTTAAAAGAAAACTTTAAATAGCCAAAGAGTACAATTATCTAGATTGTTATTTTTCTGATAAGATCATCTTAACACACAGATGAAACATAAAATCAGCTTACTAAAATTTGTAGTATCATAGAAAGGTGAACTAGACAAAAGATTAGGGAACATTAGTGGAAGTATCTCTTTTCATAGTTGAGGAAATATTATCTCTATCATTAAAATGAAAAAATGCTGGTGGAAGATGGTGGCCAAGTAGGTGGAAACTGAGTCCACTTGCTCTTGCACCCAACTTGGACACTAGGCTGATCTTCTTAAAAATAAGCTGAACATTCAATGGACTGTTAGCTGATGAGAAGTTTGGGAAGCCAAGGAGCACAGAAAATGCTTCACAATGGGCCATTAGGAGATTTTATAGGTTGAAGGGGAAATACCCTATGTGTGGCACCTGTAGCTGCGGAAAGCCTGGTGGAGATCGCAGTTTTGAGGCTCCTTCCCTTCCCAGGGCAGGGAACCACCAGGCCCGGGCCAGGAGTGACTTGGATACACAAAGTAGGGGATATCCAGGCTACATAAACACACAGTGATCACACCCATAGCTGCTGCAGCAAATGCCAGTGGGGAGAGTGCCAGAGAGAGAGAGGAATTCTATCTATACCTGGGTCGACCAGCGTGATGGTGAGAGACTCTGGGCTTTTCGGAGAGGTGGTATATACAGAAAGCTGGGCAGTGACTCAGTGCTGCAGTGGGAATGACTGGAGAGACTTCTTAAAAGGTGGGCTGAGGCATGCTAGACAGGAACCCCACAGGCAGCTGCCCTGCCAGCAAGGAGAAAGGATTGAGGGCAGAGTTTGCTCCCACTCAGGGCAGCTGCTCAGATTGATCAGAAAGGTGCAAAGCAAGGGGGTTTCTCAGCCTCAGCCCAGTGCATCTGGCAGAAGGGAGGCTGTGTAGAGTGGAGAGTGCAAGCCTCTGTCTGCTGTGAGGGCCGTGGGCTGAGAATTAGAAAGGCAGGAGGTGAACACTTAAGTTTATTTAAAGCCAGACAGAGTCCCTTTCCCTGGTCAAGATCAAACCTTTGGGAAGGGAAGGTCACACTCAGCCCTTGCCTCCTGCAGGATAGAAAACACCTCCACAGGGAAGATGTGCAAAACAGGCAAGTCAGGCTCAAGAACCCCTGCAGGATGCATTTCCTCAAGACAGAGAGAGCAAGAGGAATGCCTGAAGGACCCATTTGGAACTTCTCCCAGGGTTCTGGGACACAATACACTGGTTCCTAGGGCCCTATTCCACTGAGGCCAGCAAAGCAGGGAGGTCAAAGATTGATGCAGCAGCGGGGAACGAGGGCCCCACCCAGCCTCAGCTTGCACACAGAGGTGTCATTAACACCAACCAAGGGAGAGCTGATTCTCTTACACGGATTGGCCCTTCCCTTGAAATGGACAGCTTAATAGCACCCTTCCCTTGTCTGACTTTATTTTCCCTTCTTCCTGCCTTTTCTTATTTTTGTTGTAAATTTTATTTTCCCCATGCTACCCCTTGTTCCTATTCTTTACTTTTCTTATTTCTCCTCCCTCTACCCTCTCAAAAGCATTCTTCCTTCCTTAGTCAGCTCACATTCTTTTCCCCTCTTTTATAATATTCTTATTTTCTTTCTACTTACATAAGTTGTGGCGTGTTTGGCATGGATATTACAGTTATTTCTGTTCTTCTTCAATGGTATTCCTATTTGTTCACTATTTTTTTAAATTTCAAATCTCATAGGTTACTCTCATCTGTCTTACTCCATTTTGCCTTCTTTCTACCCTTGCTTATTTGAGTTAGGAATTCTATTTGTTTCCCTTTCTTAGCCTGGATTCTATTTCTTACTCATTATTTTTCCACCCTCTATCCTCTCAAAATTATTTTTCTTTACTGTAGTCATCTCATATTCTCTTTTCTTTTTTGTATGGTGTTCTTATTCCTTTCCACCTTTATCAATCTTTGCTAAGCTGTCATTGGTATTGACCCAGTTGTCTTTTTTCTGCAATTTTCTTCACTTTGGTTCACTACACTTTTAATTTTATTTCAAACATCATAGTATACTCTTCCTTTTTCTTAATCCATTCTGCCATCACCTTTCCCTGTTTTACTTATGTTTTTAATTTTATTTTCTTTGTCTTGTTTCTAACCTTGATTTTTATTACTTCTCCTCCATCTTTCCACCCAAAATCATTTTTATTTCCTTTATTCATCTCATAGTCCCCTTTTCTTATCCTATAATATTCTTAATCTCTCTCCACCTTTGTTGATCTTTGCTCCATTGCTGTTGATATTGCTGATGTGAGAAGGGGTATTTTGCTGGTGCGCTTTTTGTTTTCTGCATAGTATTGCTTTGGTAACTAGAATCTGTGCAACAGCATTCCCTCAGGCAGGAGTTCTGATGCCCCATCAGCCAGCTAGAGGAGAGAGCCCACCAGTGAATGAGCCTCCGATAATCAAAGCCCAAGTACAACAAGAAAGCCACATAAAACAAATAAAGGGCAGTTTTAGAGAATAAAGATTAGGAGATCAAAGAGACTGCACCACTGAGTCCCACAGAACTTCTACCACAACAGTCCACATTATGAAATCAGGCAGGTGAAGCAGGGAAATCTGAGAAGCAAAAGCAAACAAAATGAGTCACCTAAAATGGGGAGACAAAGAAAGAACTTTCAATCAAAAGGAAAGGCAGAATCCCCAGAAAACAGAGATAAATGAAATTGAGGCAAGCAATCTGTCAGATAGAGAAGTCAAAATAATGGTTATAAAGATACTCAAGGAGAATTACAAGGAACTTAGTGGGAACTATAGCAGCATGAAAAAAGCCATAGAAACTATGAATAACAACAAGAAATAAATTAAGAATATGATATCTGAAATGAAAAGTACACTAGAAGGAATTAAAGCAGGATAGATGAATCAGCAAGCATGATAGTAGAAAGAAATATCCAGTTAGAGCAACAAAATGAAAAAGAACTCAAAAAGAACAAGGATAGTTTAAGGGAGCTTCAGGACAACATGAAATGTAACAACATTTTCATCATAGAAATATCAGAAGGAGAAGGAAAGGAGCAAGGCATAGAAAACCAGTTTGAAAAAAATAATGACAGAAAACTTCCTTAACTTGGTGAGGAAAAAAGTCATACAAGTTCAGGAAGCACAGAGAGTCCCAATCAAAATGAACCCAAAGAGGTCTACTGAAAATATATCATAATTAAAATGGCAAGTTTTAAAGACAAAGAAAGAATCTTAAAGGCAACAACGGGGAAACATACAAGTAACATACAAGGGCATTCCAATAAGGCTATCAGTTGATTTCTCAACAGGAACACTACAAACCAGAAGAGAGTGGCATGAATTGTTCCAGGCCATGAAAAGTAGCTACGACCAAAACTATTCTAACCAGCAAGGCTGTCATTTAAAATGGATGGTGAAATAAAGAGCTTCCCAGACAACAGGAAGCTAAAAGATTACATCTTAAACAATCCAGTACTGCAAGAGATGCCAAAGGGGCTTCTGTAAAAGAGAGAGAGAGATACAGAGAGACAGAGAGACAGGTACCAAAAAATGGCAATAAATAGTACCAATCAATAATAACCTTAAACATAACTGGATTGAATGCTGCAATAAAAAGACACAGGCTAGCTGAACGAATAAGAAAATAAGACCCACATATATGCTGTTTACAAGAGGCCCATTTCAGAACAAAAGATCTACAGTTTGAAAGTCAAGGGATGGAAAAAGATATTCCAAGGAAATTGACATGAAAAGAAAGCTGCAGTTTCAATACTTATATCAGACTAAATTGACTTCAAGAGAAAAGGCATAAAAAGGGACAAAGAAGGTAATGATATAATACTTAAAAGAATGATCCAACAGCGGGATATAACCCTTGTAAACATATATGCACCCAATATAGGAGCACCTAAAATTATAAAGACAATCTTGGAGAATTTCAAGAAAGATATTGGCAACAATACAGTCATAACAGGGGATTTTAACATCTACTGTCAATAATGAATAGATCTTACAAACAAAGAGTGAGCGTGAATATTGTGGACTGAATGACACACTAGATCAAATGGACTAAATTGATATACAGAACATTTTACCTCAAAGAAGCAAAATGAACATTATTTTCAAATGCACACGAAACATTATCAAAAATATACCACATGGTAAGACACAAAATAAGCCTTAACAAATTCAAGAAGATTGAAATCACATCAAGCATCTTCTCAGATCACAAATGCTTGAAGTGAGAAACCAAGCTCAAGGTAAAAACTCAAAAACATTTGAATACATGGAGGCTGAGTGACATGTTATTAAATAATAAATGGGTCAACAATGAGATGAAGAAAGTAATCAGAAAGTATCTGGAAACAAGTAAAATTGAACACACAACAACACAAAACCTATTGGACACGATGAAGGCAATACTGAGAGGAAAGTTCACAGTAATACAGGGCTACCTAAAGAAGACAGAAAAATTCTGAAGTGAATAGGCTAAGCTTACATCTACAAGAACTATGGGAACAACAATAAACCATGCTCAGAGCAAATAGAAGGAAAGAAAGAATCAAGATCAGAGCAGAATTAAATGACATAGAGACTAAAAGAACAACAGAAAGGATCAATAAATCCAGAATATGGTGCTTTGAAAAGATAAACAAAACAAGCCTTTAACCAGACTCATCAAGAAAAAGAGAGGACCCAGGTAAATAAAATTAGAAATGAAAGAAGAGAAATTACACCCATACCACAGAAATACAATAGGTTGTACAAAATTACTACAAACTAATACATGCCAAGAAACTGAACAACCTGGGTGATATGGACAAATTTCTAGAAACACAAAATCTTCAAAAGCTCAATCAAAAAGCAGAAAGCCTGAATAGACTAATAAAAACTAGTGAAATTGAGGCAGTAATAAAAAAACTCCAGAACACAAAAACCCTGGACTGGATGGATTCTCAGGTGAATTTTGCCAAACACTTAAGGAAAAACTAACTCATATACTTCTCAAACTACCCCAAAATTTGCAAGAAGAGGGAAGTCTTCCAATATCTTTTTATGAGACTGGTATCATCCTCAATCCAAAACCAGGTAAAGACACAACAAAAAAAGAAAACTATAGGCCAATATCTCTGATGAACATAAATGCTAAAATCCTCAACAAAATACTAGCAATCCAAATTCAGAAATATATTAAAAAGATCATACAAACATTATCCAGTGGGATTCATCCCAGGGATGCAAGGATGGCACAATATTCACAAATCAGTAAATGTAATACACCACATAAATGGAATGAAGGACAGAAGTCACAGGATCATATCAATAGATGCTGAAAAAGCACTTGGTAAAATACAGCCCTTATTTATAATGCATGCAGCAAAGTGGAAATAGATGGAGCATACCTCAACATAATAAGAACCATATATGAAACCTACAGCCAACATTATACCCAATGGGTAAAAATTAAAACTTTTCTCTCAAGATCAGGAGCAATATAAGGGTGTCCATTTTCATCACTCTTATTCAACATAGTACTAAAAGTTCTAGTCACAGTGATTAGACAAGAAAAAGAAATAAAAGTCATCCAAATTGGAAAGAAGAAAGTAAAACTGTCATTGCTTGCAGATGGCATGATAGTTAGTGTACACAGAAAACACCATAGACTTTACAAAAAAGCTACTCGACCAAATAAATGAATTTGGCATAATAGCAGGATATAAAGTTAATATTCAGATATTGATGGCATTTTTGTACACCAACAATGAAATATCAGAAAGTGAAACTAGGGGAAAAATTCCATTTACTATAGCAACAAGAAAAATAAAATCTAGGAATAAATTTAACCAAGAAGGTAAAATTCTATACTTGGAAAACTATAGAACACTAGAGAAAGAAATTGAGGAAGATACAAGTAAATGGAAGCATATACTGTGTTCATGAATTAAAAGAATTACCATCATTAAAATGTTCATACTACCCAAAACAATCTATAGATTCAACCCAATTCCTATTAAAATGTCAATGACATATTTTACACATCTATAAAAATATTTCAAAAAATGTATATGGAACCACAACGACCCCAAATGGCCTCAGCAGTCTTGAGAAAGAAGAACAAGTAGGAGGGATCACAATATCTGATATCAAACTGTTTTATAAAGCCACAGTAATCAAAACAGCCTGGTGCTGGCATAAGAACAGACACATAGATCAATGAAACATAACAGAGAAACAGAAATAAACCCGCATTTTTATGTCAATTAATATTTGACAAAGGGAGCATGAGCATATAATTGAGTAAAGGTAGCCTCTTCAATAAATGGTGTTGGGAGAACTGGACAGGTATGTGCAAGAAAATGAAACTAGAAAACCACCTTATACCATACATCAGAATGAACTGTAAATGGATAAAATACTTAAACATAAGTCTTGACCCATAAAAGTCCTAGCGGAAAATACAGTCAGGAAAATTTCAGATATCCCACATAGCAATATTTTTGCCAATATATCTCCTAAGGCCAGAGAAATAAAGGAAAAACTAAATAATTGGGAGTAAACTAAAATGTTTTTGCACTGCTAAAAAAACCATTATCAAAATGAAAAGGGAACTGACAGTATATGAGAACATTTTTGTCAGTGATACATCAGAGAATTGTTTGATATCCAGAATACATAAAGAATTCATATGATTCAATACCAGGAAGGCAAACAATCTTATTAAAAAAGGGGCAAAGGATCTGAATAGACACTTCTCCAAGGAGGACATACAGATGGCTCTTTGGCATATGAAAAAATGCTCAACCTCACTCGCCATCAGAGAGACGCAAATCAAAACCACAATGAGATATCACCTCACACCTGTCAGAATGGCCATCATCAACAAATCAACAAACAAGTGCTGGTAAGAAGGTGGAGAAAAGGGAATCCTAGTTCCCACTGTTGGTGGGAATGCAGACTGGTGCAGCCACTGTGAATAATAGTATGGAATTTCCTTAAAAATCTAAAAATGGAACTGCCTTTTGATTTAGCAATTCCATCAACATTTCCTGCTGGAAATATACTCTAAGAATCCAGAATCACCAATTCAAAAGAACTAATGTGCCCCTATGTTCATAGCAGTGCTATGTACAAAAGCCAACTGCTGGAAGCAGCCTAAATGCCCATCATTAAATGAGTGCATCAAAAACTGTGGTACATTTATACAATGGAATACTGTGTAGCGGAAAGAAAGAACTATTAGCTTTTGCAACAGCATGGATGGAACTGTAGAATATTATGCTAAGTGAAATAAGCCAGTCAGTGAGATGTAAATGTTATATGATCTCAGCTATAAGAGGAACCTAATGAACAAAATTAACTAACAAAATAGAACCACAGTCACAGAAGCATGGAACAGACTGAAAGTGACCAGGGGTGGGGAAGAAGGAGATAATGGTGGGAAGAAGGGGAAGGGACTGGACAAAAAATATGTAATAATGACCCACGGACATGGACAACAGTGTGGGAATTGACTGCTGGAGTGGGGGAGGTGGGATGGGCAGAGGATGGCAAAGGGGGAAAATAGGGACAACTCTAAAAAAATATAGTAAAAATTATTTAATTAAAAATGCTAATGCTTGTAAGAGTAAATCCATTTACCTAAAAAAAATTGTTTTTACTTTGCTGCATGCAATAGAGTATTAATTGGCAATATTCTGTTAATTGTTGTTAATTGTTAATATCATTACTTTTTAATGATAAAATTAAAAATAGACATGTATCTTTTTTATTATTATTATGTTACACACTGAACAATTTTTTATTCAAAATTGAAATTACTGTGATTGACAGAAGCGCCTTTTCTTTACATATATTGTGTGTTGACAGTTAATTATTTTATATTTATATATTTAAAATTCTGTAAAACAATGCTACATAAACTATTATTTCATCTAAACAAATAACACTAAGATGATTGGTGAATTTGTAAATCTAATCAGTATAGTGGGTATAGAAAAATAGTAGAAATATTTAATTCACTTACTCATTATGAAATTCTGTAGGGGTAATGTGGAAGTGGATAAAATTATTCTATTAGAAATGGTTAAGAAAATAAATACTTTTAGGCAATACTCAATAAATAATTATTTATTGTTGGATGGAAAGCTGGCCAGCTCCTAACTTTCATTCTAGGCTAATAGGACTAGTCCTTAGTAAGATTTTAAACTTCCTTCTAGCCTCTCAAAGTCTCTTTGCCAATATTCTCTGGATGTTTGGGATCATAAAAGTAAACAAAAAGGTGAAAGGTTTGAACTAAGAATCTATAATAGAACAGAAAACTGTTAATTAATAATTTAATTATAAGTAAATAAAACCAATTATAAATATATATATTTACAAATCATGATAAGAAACATATGCAACTATGAAACTATATAACTAGTAGACATTGGGCTTAATTTATGGGCAGTAAGTAGGGTTGAATTCTCAGCTCAGATCTGAGTTGTATCAGCATACAATCAGTGAGTGGTAGCAGGGACTTAGAAGCTTCTGCAAAGTGCAGCAGGAATTGGGAGAGAGTTTTGTCCACTGAAGAATTCATTAGCCCTGGTTGGGTTGCTCAGTTGATTGGAATGTCAGCCTGTCCACCAAAAGACTGTGGGTTGGTCCTGGTCAGGGCGCACAGCCAGGATGCGAGGGAGATCCCTGGTCAGGTTACATCTGGGACGCAACTGATTGATGTTTCTTTCTCTCTGGTAAGGATTTAAAAAAATAGAATTCATTAAAATATTGTGGGAAATATTGGTCTGAGGAACACAAAGTGTATGTGTACAATAATAGCTTGGCTTTTCTAATCAAATAAGCTGTTACTTATCAAATAAAGTTGTACTGATTTTGTTGCCCTAATTTGTCCATACTTTTTGCACACCTTGATTGAATTACCTTCCATTGCTTCATGTCAGTGTCAGATTCTATAAAACTCATTGGTTGTATATGGAAGTGGACTCCCATTCCTTATACAGCAAGCCCAGATTATCTAATTATTCAAAACCCCTTCCTTACAACAAGATTCTAACAAGAGTTTTCTTACCTGAGAATGAAACATAGAAAAATACAGAAGGTCTACAAAGAACAGATATGTAAGTTTTCCATCCAAATTCACAAAACAACTATACTTTTGGCATACATGGTATGCATAAGAGAAAAAAGAGGACTAGTTCATATATAGTGTATGCGTATCAAAAATATGTGATCTTTTCCTTTCCCCTACTCTTCAAACCATTAACGAATCTTTAATAAAGTATCTTTATTAATCTCTGAATTCGCTCTAAACTTAGCACAATAGTTGTGAAAAGTACATATTGCGTAATGCCGTTAGTTTGTTGTACATCTGTGTCAGAGATATGGCGTTAACATGAGGTGGCTAACCATTGAGCAAGTGATGAAGTAATTATTAGAGCTAAGAAGTATGGGCATGGGAATCAACAAACTCTCCCATTCAGAAAGGAATGTTCTCAAGAAAAGTGAAAAATCTGGTCTTTATTGTACCTCATTCGGGGCAGTAATCTCATGCCTTAAAAGGCAACTGTTCCATATTTGGACAGCTATCACATTGATCTAAACGCTGTGTTCTTGCATCTTTTGACCAGAGTCACAGACTCCATGCTTCTCTGTGATGCACCCCTTCAAGGATTTGAAGACCTTTCATGTTCTGCCATTGCACTGACCTGGCTGGACTCATCTGTATACTGTTCTTCATAAGCAGCTTTTATATTTATTATCATTATTTTATTCCTGCTGTATACATTATATAGTTGTTAATTACTCTTATAAGATATTTATAGTTAAATTCAGCACAAGAAAACTCTGATTAAAAATAGCAAATTATAGGAAAAAAAGCCTACAAGTAAAAGATAGCATGGTAAACATAGCTAGGTTAGTTTATTACACAACAGTTTTGACAAACACTTTTATACCAGACTGGGTATGAAAAGTGCAAAGTATACATTATTTTCTCTGAAGATCTCAAAGTCTAAGTGAGAAAGACAGAAATGTAAGTAAAAAATTACACTTCAATGTGATATTTGCTATAAAAGAAAAATGCATTCTGAAATTGCTACTTTATTGTTAATTTGGTGATGTATCTAAACCCAGTTCTTTTCAGAGTTCCAAAATAATGTAAAATCATCATTCTCTTGATTCATTGTCTTTTTCTTAGTAATTGCCATGCCAAAACTTTGCTGCCTATCTAGAAACTGACCACGAGTCTCTCTATCACTTTCTAACATAAATCTCTACAGCAACCGAAGAGATTGGAAAATGGAACCGCGAGTTCTATAATAAAGTAATGGCCCTTCAAAGACCATAGAGCACATTCCAAACAAAAGTCTATCAGTTATTTCCTTTCACTTCCTCTTGCTATTTCAAATGAGTCTTGATTCCAGTCTCTTCCACACACAGCTAGCTGCCTTCCTCCTCTAGGTCAGTTCCTCCAAATTCATTCTAAATGAGCCTTCAATGGGTTTATGATGTATTGTGCTGACTACATCTTTTTGTATGAGGCCTAAGAAAGCCAGTTATTTATTCCCATTGACTTTAATAAATGGAGTTCTTTTTTATTAGATTTGCTGAGATATTGGAAAAAATACAGGGTGTGGCAAAAAACAGGTTCAGAGTTGTAAGTACACAAAACTCAGAGTTTATTCTTGTATTATTATTTGTTGATTATTGTATTATTTTCCATATGGACAACTGTAAACATACTCCTGTCCTACCCTCTATATAGTGGATGTAATTACATTACATTGAAAAGAAAAATATACAAAGGGGATTTAAGAGACCTTTTTTATCTAGTAGTCTCATATGTAAGTTGGAGTGGGTAAGTGGAAAGATAACCTATAAAAGCAAGTTGTGCCCTGGCTGGTGTAGCTCAGTGGATTGAGTGCTGGCCTGGGAACTGAAGGGTCCCAGTTAATACCCAGTCTAGGGCACATGCCTGTGTTGTGGGCCAGGTCCCCAGTAGGGGGCATGTGAGAGTTAATCATACTCATTGGATGTTTCTCCTTTTTCTTCCTCTTCTCCCCGTCTAAAAATAAATACATAAAATCTTTTTAAAAAGTCATATTGCTTGGAGCTTTGTAATTACAATTGTATACCTCTTTGTCCTTTCTTTCACCCTTTTACTCTGTTCTTGTGTGATTTTTTTAATGTAATGATAAACTGAATCAGAGAAATAAGGCATTCTGGTGATACTTTGATTTTTAAGTGGACAAGGTGCTTTATTCACTCATATACCTTTCCCAACTGAAGAGCTATTTCTCAGGTGTTTTTACTAATTATAAAATAAAATGTGTTTTTTGTTTCAACAATATACAGACATCCCCAACTTATGATGGTTTGACTTACAATTTTTTGACTTCATGATGGTGCTCAAGTGGTACATAATCAGTAGAAACTGTACTTTGAATTTTGAATTTTGATCTGTTTTGAGGCTAGCAATATGTGTGATATGATACTTCTTTGTAATGCTGAGCAGCGATGTCAATGGTTATGCCCAACTATACACAGATGTAATTGTTATGAGCATTTTTCAGATAGGGTAGGCTAAGCTATGATGTTCAGTAGGTTAGGAGTATTAAATGTATTTTCAGCTTATGCTGGGTTTATCAGGGCATGACTCCAAAGTAAGTTGAGGAGCATCTGTTTTCACCCTTTTTGTGAAATATTATGTAAGGGAATACTTGTATTAATATCTGCAGAATGATACACATTATAATAGATCAGATTTCTATTTTATAAACAATTAGAGAGTGATCAGATAACATAACAATTGGAAAAATGTTATTTAAAAATTAGAACTTAACCTCATCTAAATTAATTCAATCAGCATATTGTTACCTGTATTTTTAGAAGCTTTCTCACCCTAATTGAAATGTATTTTGTGTTGATAATTTTTAAGAGATACACTGTCAGACTAACCAATTACCTTTCTCCTTGTGTGCTAAGAATAAAACATAAGTTATAAGGTTTAGTCTACAGGTGACTTACACAGCAGTTCAAGAAAAAAAATTAATAAAGTTTTGAGCTTGTGTTTGTTTTCCCAAGACACAATATAGCTGTTACTTATAGTTTCACTGAAAAAGCTAGTGATGAATTTTCATCACTTTCTGAACTAACTTTCTGCTTGGGAAGCCAACATTACATTCCAAAACCAGCTATGAATTTGTCTCTGACAAGATTTTGAAGATGAGATTTTTTTTTGAGAAATCCATAATTTAACAATAACAGTGCCTGTATGAAGTCAATTGCAGTTTTGTAAACTATACATCTTTACTATGAGTACTAAGACAACTTATGTCCTTAAGTGGCGTGATATCCAGGCAAACCAAGTCAGGTAAAATCTTTGATAAAGTACTCTCTTAACGGATGTAGGAGTTTTCTTCAAAGACTATAGGAGATTTGCCACAAAGATAAAGCAATTCTTACCCAGCAGAGCCAGGGATATCCAGAAGCATTCCCTTAGATGTGATATTAGTTAGAGAGCTACTTCAGAAATTCATATACTTGTTATTTCAAACATTATCCATTTACCTCCTGAACTATTCTACTTCCCTTTCCCCTTACTTATTATCCATGACTTATATTTCTGTTACACTGAGGAGGTCCTGACTCTCTGATAGAATCTATCAAGTTACAATCCTTCTCCTTTTGAATCTGCTTTAGTCTACACGTATGTCCTTCAAAGTTAACTTCAGGAGCTATTTCTCAGATCTTCTCCCGTGCCAAGTTCCCAACTGCATCTCCTGTTCCATACTCTTCCTTCAGAGAATCTGTCCTCTTCCCTTCCCTTAGCCCTCAGGTCCTCCTGAGCAGCCCTTCTAGTTTTCATCTCTCATAGGCAAATGCCATTGTTGGTTATAAATGCAATATTTCATTTTCCCAACTATGCCTTCTGTAATATCTCCACAAAAATGTACTCACGAAGATCTTACAAGACATCTTCCTATAAAATCCAATGGCTTTTTCTGACAACCTGCAAGATATACCACAATATATGCTCTCTCTCTTTTCTTGGTAAGAAAATTCCAGATTTATAGTTAGGCACACGGCAACCTAGAATAAAGACATGTCTTGATTTTATTTTAATTGTTAGTGGAGGTAGCACTTATTATCTCATTGGACGTGGCCAATGGGATTTAACAAGAAATGTCTTAAGATATGTCTCAACACTAGTTTTTCCAAAGGGAAGATCATACCCTGCTTCATTGTTTCCTCCCGGGTGTTGGCTGTAATGTAGACCTGATGGTCAGGCGGTTCTGACAGCCGCCATGGGTCATGATTTGGAATCTAAAGAATGTGGAGCAGCCAAAAGAGTGAGACTCAATCCTTCACAATCCCTGTAAACACTCTTCTCTCCACACTTCTTTTATATGTGATAAAAGAAGAAATAAGTCATTGTTCCCATCAGTTAACTCTTCTTAAAAGAGCATATCACAATATTGACTCTGCTTCCGAACACATCTCCTGGTTTGGCTATGTGCCATCTTTGCTCCATCCTACGCAAATCTTTTGGGTCAGAAGACAATTAAGTTCAACTCAATGATGTAAAAAATGTGGCATCTAACCAGCAAATATTTGATAATCGCCCATTTCTTCCCCTCCATTCAAATAGAAGCAATGTTCATATTGTCACACAAACATGTCTTTTGTTTTCTTCTTCATAACTTTATATAATAAATTTGTAACTGACTGAAATATACTTTTCCAAAATTTCTAGCAATTTTGTTTCTACACATTGTTGAAGGAGCATGTGAGAACTTACTTTTTGTGTAGCAATTTTGTCTTGAAGAAATGTTGATTTTCTTTTATTTAGTAATCATGTTTCTTACTCACTGGACCTTTAATTTGATATTTCACATTTTATACTTCATCTTATTAATTGATTAACTTAAGAACAAAAATAATATTTTGATCTCTTAGGCTCTATAAAAAAGAATGCAACCTAGGCTGATAAAATAATTTGACAAAAAGAAAAATGTGGTTATAAGAAAAGTGGTATTGCAAGTCAAAGAACTAATGTATTCATTTTAAGAAGGTAGAGACTTCAAAAAAACATGTTTTTGAAGAGCTTTGAATGATTAGCTAAGGCTTTTAGAGTAGGTAATAGAGACATAAGGCATATAACAGAGAGAGAGAGAGACAGAGAGAGAGAGAGAAGAACTAAGCAGAGAAGGAAAATTTTACTGAGAACTTTGGAAAAACAAGGAAATACTAGTTTATCTGTATCATAGCTATGTATAGGAAAGAGAAGGAAATTCAATAGAAAATATGTTAGATCATATTAATGAAGGTATTAATCCCCACTGGAGATACTTATATTTAATTGGATTTGCATTCAATATAAACCTTGAAGATCTTTGATCAGGGAGTTGTTGTTACTAGAACTTTGCTTTAAGATTCCTGTTTGTTGGTGATATATAAGAAGTCTCAGGGAAGTTGAGACTTCTTAATTGGGAGGTAAAGAAACCCCTGATGAAATATTTTTATGCAGGTAGTCTCTTCTTTTTTCTGTAGCTAGATTGAAACATGCCTTTGTGATGTCCTTGTGTATACTGCAAGATGTGTAGTAGTATTTAAATTAATCCTTATTACTGAATTGAAATAATTTCAAAGCTCTAGGAAAATTAGCTATTATGGGGAAAGAAAGGTGGGGTGCCATATCCAAAATTGATTAACTTTTCATGTTTGACAGCAGAGCTTGAACTGTGGAGGTGATTTTTCTATTCTTTCCAAAAGCCAGATGCTGGTATTTATAATCAAGAAATATTTATTACAAGTGTGCTCATTTAAGCATATAGTTCATGCTTCCGGGAAACACAACATAAAAAATAGAAAAACCCATATACACAGGAATTTAATATGGCCTAAGGGTAAGTAATACAAAAGACATATTCACTGAAGTGCAAATGGGAATAATTTACAGTGCAATTGTATACTTTAGTTAAGTAAATGAGGAAGTGAGAGAAATATGCTGTAATATAAGAAATAATATTGCAAACAGAGAGAAAATATCTAAGAGATTTTATATTAGTGACAGTTATGTGAGTCTATTTTTTTTTTAATTTTTATTGACTGATTTTGCAGAGAGAACAGAAGGGAGAGAGAGAAACGTCAATTTGTTGTTACACTTATTTATGCATTCACTGCTTGCTTCCTTTTTTAAAAGATTTTTATTTATTTATTTTTAGAGAGGGGAAGGGAGGCAGAAAGAGAAGGAGAGAAACATCAATGTGTGGTTGCCTCTCACGTGGCCCCCACTGGGGACCTGGCCTGCAACCCAGGCATGTGCCCTGACTAGGAATCAAACCTATGACCCTTTGCTTCACAGGCCTGTGCTCAATCCACTGAGCTACACCAACTAGGCTGAGTCTATTTTTTTAGTGTATTAGTCTCATCACCATTCAGCCAACAGCATTTACTTGGTGTGTTCATTTATCCACCATTTAATTCATACAAAATCTGTGCCCTGAAGAATCTTGTCTGATTTGACTTTACCAGTTTTCCTGGATCCAAAATATTTCCCTCCCATCCTGATCCAAAAGCTGTTAAGTTTTTGCTGATCTATCATTACATTAGATGTACATGAGCATATTCTGCCGTTTAGTAGATAAGCCTCCTGAAAAGTGATCAGAATGATCTTATCCAGAAAAGAATTGCCACTGAAATGCTAAAATTTCCCACATGGCCTTAGAATTTGTTTTATAAAGACTGAATGGGGGTTACTAAATTGATTTTTCATGTATTAAAAGATATAAAAACTGGCTCCATAATTGGAAAGCTGGTTTAGATCTAACCTCAATAATATTACCTGAAAACTACAGACATACTACATAACAACAATTTCGAAGACTCCTAAGAGAGGCAGCTTATTGCTTTTAAAAATACACAGTTAAATGCAACTCTATCACAATGTAATGTGATACATTACACATGTATCACATGGATCTTTATAAAAGAAGACTCATACTAAATGGGAAGGTCGTTGGAGTTTCACTGGCGAACTAACTATGCACGACCACCATGGTCACTACCATTTGAAATTGGATACTCCCCTCTTCTTTTCTCCAGACTAATTCCTTTTGTACCTGCTATATGCCTTCGTCCTGTTAACTTACCCTTCTCTATTTTCTTAACTATTTATAACTATAAAGCACTTTTCTTTTGTACTTGCTGAAGACAGTAAATTAGCAAGTCATCTTCAGCCCTCGTGCAGTAGCTGAGTTGATTGGAGCAACATCTCATACACCAAAAAGTTGTGGGTGTGATTCCCCATGGGGCACACGCCTGGTTTGTGGGTTCATCCTGGGTCAGGGTGTGTACTGGAGGCAGGCGATTGATGTTTCTCTCTCACAT
>PVKM010024578.1:0-20339 GCA_004027735.1 Carollia perspicillata
TTTTTTTCCTGCCGCTTTCTCTCTCCGCCGCCTGCGGACTCCGCCCCTCTTACCGGTTGGGTTGAATGTCCGTGGACTTCCGCATTTCAATTTTCTGTGTTCTGGTTGTGTTATTGTTTATAAATATTTGTTGTCCTTAATCTTGGTTGTGAGAGGAGGCACAGTGCTTCCACCTACGCCTCCATCTTGGCCGGAAGTCTCTGTATGTCCTCCTTGAAGAAGTATCTCTTCAGGTCCTTTGCCCATTTTTTAACTGGATTGTTTGTCTTCCTGGAGTAGAGTTGTGCGAGTTTATATATTTTGGAGATCGATCCCCTTTTCTGAGATTGGCAAATATGTCAAATATGTTGGCAAATGTTTTCCCATACAGTTGATTCCATTTTCATTTTGATGATGTTTTCTTTAGCCATGCATGCAGAAACTTTTTAATTTGATGTAGTCCCTTTTGCTTATTTTCCTTTATTTCCCTTACCCTTGAGGGTATGTCAGTGAAAATGTTGCAGTGTGGGATATCTGAAGTTTTACTGCCTATGTTTTTCTCTAGGACTTTTATGGTGTCATGGCTTATGTTGAAGTCTCCATTTTGAGTTTATTCTGGTGTATGGTGTAAATTGGTTGTCTAGTTTCTCTCTCTCTCTCTCTCTCTTTTTTTATGTACCATTTCAGTTTTCCCAACATCATTCATTGAAGAGGCTATTATTGCTCCATTTTTTGTTCCTGCCCTCTTCGTCAAATATTAATTGACCATAGAGTCTTGGGTTTATTTCTGGGCTCCCTGTTCTGTTCCATATGTGACTGTTCTTATGCCAGTACCACAGTGTTTTGATTACAGTGACCTCAGAGTATAGTTTGATATCAGGTATTGTGATCCCTCACACTTTGTTCTTCTTTCTCAAAATTTCTATGGCTATTTGGGGTTGGTTTCGGTTCCACATATATTTCTGAAATATTTGTTCTAAATCTGTGAAGTATTTTATTGGTATTTTAATAGGGATTACATTGAATCTATAAATTGCTTTGGGTAGTATAGACATGTTAATGATATTAATTCATCCAATCCATGAACATGGCATATGTTCCCATTTATTTGTACCTTACTTAATTTCTTTCTTCAGTATTCTGTAGTTTTCCAAGTACAGGTCTTTTACCTCCTTGGTTAAGTTTATTCCTAGGTACTTAAATTTTTTTTTGTTGCTATAATAAATGGGATTTTTTCCTAGTTTCTCTTTCTGATATTTCATTGTTGATGCACAACAATACCTTCAATTTCTGAATATTGGCTTTGTATCCTGCTGCTTGGCCAAATTTGCTTATTAGGTCATGTGTAGTTAGTTTTTTAGTGGAGACTCTAGGGTGTTCTATGTACACTGTCATGTCATCTGCAAATAATGACAATTTTACTTCCTCCTTCTCAATTTGGATGCCTTTCGTTTCTTTTTCTTGTCAGATAACTGTGGTTAGAACTTCCAGTACTATGTTGAATAAAATTGGTGAAAGCAGGCACCCTGTCTTGTTCCTTGTGCCTTGGGGGAAAGCTTTTAATTTTTGCCTGTGTAGTATGATATTGGCTGTAGGTTTCTCATATATGGCCTTTATTTTGTTGATGTATGTTCCCTCTATTCCCACTTTGCCAAGGGTTTTTATAGTAAGTAGGTGCTGTACATTACCAAATGCTTTTTCAGAATCTGTTGATATGATCATGTGGTTTTTTGTTTATGGTATATTACATTTCTTGATTTGCAAATATTATACAATCCTTGCATCCATGGGATGAATCCCACTTGATCATGGTGTATGATCTTTTTAATGTACTGTGGAATCCAGTTTGCCAATATTTTGTTGAGAACATTAGGCATCTATGTTCATCAGCAAGATTGGCCTATAGTTTTCTTTCTTTGTTGTGTCTTTACCTGATTTTGTAATACTGGCCTTGCAAAATTAGTTTGGGAGTGTTTCCTCTTCTTGAATTTTTTGGAAGTTTGGAAAGGATAGGAGTTAGCTCTTTCCTAAATCTTTGGTAAAATTCACATGTGAAGCCATCCAATCCAGGGCTTTTGTGTGCTGGCAGGTTGTTTTAAATTACTACTTCAATTTTATTAGTTGTTATCAATCTATTCATGTTTTCTGCTTCTACTTGATTAAGTTTTTGAAGATTATATGTTTCTAGAAATTTGTCCATTTCACCCAGCTTACCAAATTTCTTCTCATATACTTGTTTGTAGTAATTTCTGACAATTCTTTGTATATTTCTATGGTTTATCAGTTGTAATTTCTCCTTTTTGGTTTCTGACTTTATTTACTTGGGTCCTGTCTCTTTTTTTTCTTGATGGTTCTACTTAACAGCTTGTCAAATTTGTTTATCTTTTCAAAGAACCAGCAGCTGGACTTATGGATCCTTTGAATTATTCTTTTAATTTAATTCTGCTCTGACCTTGATTATTTCCTTCCTTCTGCTCACTCTGGGCTTTGTTGTTGTTCCTCTAGTTCTTGTAGATGTTGGTTTAGGTTGTTTATTTGAAATTTTACTATCTATTTTTTAGGTAGGCGTCTATTGGTATAACTTACCTCTCAGGACTGCCTTTGCTGTGTTCCTTGGATTTGGGGCTGTCATGTGTTCATTTTTACTTGTTTCCAGAAACCTTTTGATTTCTTCCTTGATCTCATTGTTAATCCATTCATTATTTGATAGCATGTTATTCTGGCTCCATGAATTTGAATGTTTTTGAGTTTTCTCCTTGAGGTTGGTTTCTAGTTTCAAGCCATTATGATCTGAGAAGGTGCTTGAGATGATTTCAATTTTCTTGAATTTGTGGAGGCTTGTTTTGTGTCCTACTATGGTGGTCTTATCTTTGAAAATGTTCCATGTGCATTTGAAAAGAATGCATATTTTGCTTCTTTGAGGTGTAAGATTCTATATATATATCAGTTAATCCCATTTGATCTAGAGTGTTGTTCAGTGCTACAATATCATTGTTGATTCTTTGTTTGGAAGATCTGCCCATTGTTTACAATGGGGTGTTAAAATCCCCTGCTGTGAGTTTGTTGCTGTCAATATCTTTCTTGAAGACCTCCATGATTTTCCTTGTATACTTGGGTGCTCCTGTGTTGGGTGCATATATGTTTACAAGGGTTATATCTTCTTGATGAAATACTCCGTTAAGTATCATGTAATGACCTTCCTTATCTCTTGCTTTGGCCTTTGTTTTGAAATCTATTTCATCTGATATAAGTATTGCTACCCCAGCTTTTTTTCTAATGTCCATTTGCTTGGAATATTTTTTTCTATCCCTTCACTTTCAGTCTGTGTTGATCTTATTGTGAGGTGGTTCTCTTGTAGACAGCATTATGCAGGTCCTGTTTTCTTGTCCATTCAGCTACTCTACATCTTTTGATTGGCACATTTAATCCATTTACATTTAAAGTTATTATCAATAGGTGCTTACTCATTGCCATTTTTCCCCTTTGTACCTGTGTGTCCCTCTCTTTCCTCCCCCCTCCCGTCTTTTTCTTCTTCATCTTAAAGCCGTCCCTTTAGCATCTTTTGCAGTGCTGGTTTGGTGGAGGTGTATTCTTTTAAGCCTTTTTTGTCTGCGAAACTCTTCAGTTTGCCTTCCATTTTAAATGAGAGCCTTGCTTGGTAGTGGTGCTTGTAGCCCTTGGCTTTTCATTACTTGGAATATTTCTTGCCATTCCCTTCTGTCTTCTAGTGTTTCTTTTAGCAATCAGCTGATAGCATTATCGGAGCACTCTTGTATGTTATTGTTTCTCCCCTTGTTGCCTTTAAAGATTCTCTTTGTCTTTAAATTTAACCATTTTATTTTTGATGTAGCTTGGAGTGGGCCTCTTTGGGTTCATCTTGATTGGGACCCTCTGTGCTTCCTGGACTTGTGTGACTTTTTCTCTTACCAAGTTAGAGAAGCTTTCTGTCATAGCTTTTCCAAATAGGTCTTCTATCCCTTGCTCTTCTTGTCCTTCTGGTATCCCTATTATATGGATATTATTACATTTCATGTTGTCCTGGCAGTTCCCTTAAACCCTCTTCATTCTTTTTGAGCCTTTTTTTGTTTTGTTGCTCTGTGGGGATTTTCTTCTACCTTGTCTTCCAGCTCACTGATTCAATCCTCTGCTTCATCTAGCCTGCTTGGAATTCCTTCTACTGTGTTCTTCATTTCAGACAATTGTATTCTTTATTTCCTCCTGGCTCTTATTATTTTGTATGTCCTTTTTCATGCTAGTGTAGTTTGCAGTAAGTTCCTTGTAGATTCCCTGGAGTTCTTTGTAGCTCTCACTGAGCTCATTGAGCTTCCTTATAACCATTATTTTGAACTCAGTGTCTGACAGCTTGCTTGTCTCAATTTCACTTAGCATTCTTTCTGGGGATTCCTCCTTTCCTTTTGATTGGGGATTGTTTCTTTGTCTCTCCATTGTATGTGACTCTTCAGGTTTGTTTCTGCTTCTTAGATTGCTCTACTTTGACTCCTTGTCTTTTTGGTGTGATCTTCTATGGTAGGAGACCTGTGGGATTCAGTGGTGCAGTTTCCTTGATGTCCTGAACTTGATGCTCTTGGGATGCCATTTATGCCATTTATGTGGGCCCTCTGGTTGTAATTGGGTTTTGGTTGTTGGGTCGTTCTTTGGTGGGACCTTCCTTCTGGTGGCTGAGGGTCATTCTACCCACCACATCTTGTATGCTGTTGTGCAGGTGCTGCCAGAACAAAACCAAATAGCCCAGGAAAGAAACTTCCATCCACAAAATTAATCCCCACCCACAATCACCTTGTCAACAGCAAATAAGCCAGTATTAATATAGGTGTAAAGAGATTAAGACTATTATAAGAAAGGAACATGAATATGAAATATGAGATGGCTAGCTACCTGAAAGAAAAATGATTTTGGGAGGTTGGAGGGAGTAGCAACAATAATAAGAGTGGGGAACAAGGACATGGCAAAGGAGATAGGAAAATTTACATTGTAAATAAAACAGGGAGGGAAGAAGGTACAATGAAGACAAGGGAAATGAATACTGCTGGGTTTAAACAGAAATTAAAAAATAAACGTTAAAAATTAAATTTTTTAAGTATAGATAAGAAAAAGAAAAAAGGAACCAAACTGAAGAAAAAGATCCACCACTATGAACAACATTACCACCACAGTGGGATCCAAAACAAGATCCACCACAGTGAGCAAACATTAATATAGGAGCGAGGGGAATAAGAGGGAAAAAAAGAAAGAAAAGCTTGACACATGTCTAGGGGAAAGAGATGTGATTATGAGATAACAGAGAAAGAAGGAATACTAAGAGGAATGAAAACCAGGCTGAGGCAAGGAAAAATTAAAATTTAAAATGAAAAAAAGAAAGGGCAGGAGGAAGGCAAAATCGAGTAGGTTAGGGGAATGGTAAAGTTTGACATTTGAAATACAAAAATAGTGAACATCTACAAATGAAATTGGAGAAATGCAACCACCACCACCACATCCACAACCAAGGAGCAAAGACGGATAAAGGTGGAGAGAGAATAAGAGTATTTTAAGAACAGGAAAGATTGTGAGATGACTTAATGACAAGAAAAATGTTTTTGACAGGCTGCAGAGGGGAGAAATAATAATAGTGTGTAATGGGAATAAGTCATAGCAAGAGAGAAAATAAAATTTTAAATGAAAAGAGGAAAGAAGGTAAAATGAAGTAAGAGAAGGAGCAAACTATGAGATTTGAAATAAACCATAATATAAAAACTAGTGACTTAATATGCACAAACTTGAAGGTGAACAAATAAATGTTAAAAAGCTATGCAGGAGAGAAAATAATGTAAATCATGAAGACGACCAGGGTGGAATTAATTTGTTGTCTTCGTTCTGGATCTGCTTCTGGTGATGTCAGATGGTGACCTAGTCTGGCCCTAGGCAGCCTGTTGGACACTAACAGAGATCTAGTCTGTGGCTGTCTCCTTCCTTTGTTAATCTAGTCCACCTGTAATTAGCAGCCAAATTTAAGCACCATAGGATGGGGCAGAGTAATACCGGCAGGTGGGCTTATTGCTTTCCCCTCATGCTGCTACTTAGAAGGGAGTGCTCTGCCTGAGCAAGAGGTCTCCTCCAGCTTGGGGGATGACTCAGCACAGGGATCCTGGTGGCTGCTCTGTTCTCTCCCGAGCCTCCATCCCCAGACTCTCCTCCAGTGTCTCTAGTCCACTGTGCCCCTCCTTTGTGGAACACCAGGCTAAGTACCTGCAAACTAAATTATGTGCACTGGCCCTTTAAAAGGCTCTGTGATTCCAGCCTTCTCTTCTTGGCAGACCCTTTCAACAGGCCACTTTTCACAGATAGATGTTATCTAGGTTCCTTTCCTGGCTCCAGTGCTACAGGCTAGGGAGCCCTGTGTGGGTTTGGACCCCACACTTCTCAGGGGGAACCCCTCAGCCGCTGAATTTCCCTTCCGCACTTCAGCTGCTACCTATGGCCCAGCCAGCCCTGTTGTGTCTCCACACTCTGTACCAGTCACATTGTGATCAAAGTTTCTTCCATTTGTCCGTGGTTATAAGGTTTCTTTCCAGCTAGTGTTCAGTTGGTTATTCTGGATTTCTCCACAATTTAGTTGTAATTCCAGATTGGTCCTGGGAAGCGGTTACTGTAGTTTCTACTTACTCCTCTGCCATCTTGGGTCTCCCCATTCTAATCTGTTAGCAAAACCAGCTGCTTCTAAGTGCACACCATTGCCAGTGACACAAGGTAAATCAAATCAGACCAACTGTTTAAAACCTCCACTGACTTTTTCTTCTCGTAGTATTTGCATGGTCTCTCCCTCCTTTTTATTTAAATGTCACCTTACCAGAGAGGCCTTCTATAATACCTCACAGAACATAGCCCTTCGTACCATACTGCACCCTGTCTCCTTTGTCAGGTTTTATATTTTTTCACTCATAGCACCAATATCTATCTGACTCAGTTTAAATTATAACTGGAGAGGACTCATTGCTATTACTATGGTTCTGTTTGCTGGAGGGAGAAAATTCCCTTTGCCAAAATTATGTAGGCTTTTTTATACCTATGTTTACTGAGACTGGCCTTGGCTCACTCTGGAATCCAAGGTTTTGGCAGCCTCCTCTTTAAGTTACTTGTTTTTGAGGGAAAGCTTCTGTCTTGTGTACTAAGTAGGAGACGCTGTTTAATTTTGGCCTACAATATGTAACATGTACTCCTCTTTCTAAAATTCAGGAGGCTTAAAGGAAGAAGTAATGGGCTTGTATTAATTATCCCTGTTTTACTGATTAGCAGTTAGGATTTGAACTCTGGTACCATACAGCAGTTAGGATTTGAACTCTGGTACCATAAACCAGAGATGTTTAAATGACATAAAAGTAACATTGTTTTAACACTGCAGGACCCCATGCTTAATGTAGATATGTTTAAGAAAAAAAAGTAAATCAACAGAAACAACACAGTATTTATTTTATACAACTGAACAGGGCACATAGTAAATTAAGCTATAAAAGTTCCAAATAATTATCTCCAAAGGAATTCCATTGCTTACATGGTTTACATATTAATTACTCTGGAAAGTTTCTGAACTCTGTTTAGTAGCAGATCTCCTTTCTTGATAGTTTCTTGGTACTGCCAGTTCTTGCTATCAGGTCTATAAATAAATTCAAGAAAAAAAAAAAAAGAATTATTTACCAGTCACATTACTCTATAACAATCACTGACCTACTTCACTTAAAAGTGCCCCTTATTCTGGGAGAATTATAAATGATACACAAACTTAAACATACCTGTTGGTTTCCACTATTTCATTCACTTTATCTATTTTGCAGTGTAGTCTCCCAGCAGCAATAAATCTGGAGAGTTCCCTAATTGAGAGGGGGGGAAAAAAGCCTTTAGTATTAGCCTTATGGAAGAATCTTAGAAAAGTATACACTATACTAAATACATGATTCAATTGTCTTTCAAGGTAACATGTAGTTCCCCTCACTCCTTAGCTACTGATTATGCAGGAGTTGAGATCTTCTCTGGATGTTATAGGATTATCCCCAAAGATTAAGTTGTCTACCAAAATAAACATGACCCTTGAAGTTCATGCTCAGATGGAGCACACACGCCAAAGAACGCATTCATAGCAAGTCTTTAGAACTGCAGAAGTGCTCAGAGATAACAGTGAGTTAGAAATACATAAATGAATGAATGAGTAAATAAATAAGATTTATTGGAAGTTTGGGGGTACTTACTAAACCGTCCAGTTTCCTATAACTTAACTATTAAGGAGCATGTAACTCTCAGGGTTTTCAAAACCCTTCAGAGCATGAAGGGAAAAAAATAATAATATGCTACAATAAACTAGGACCAGGGATGCAAAGATGATGTGTTAATCTATTGTGAAGGTGAAAAAGGTATTTCTGAGTATATCCAGTCATTACCCAAGCCTCAAAATTAAGACAGCTATTTAAACAGCATGGTTATGGTTACACATATACCTCAAAAACCAGCATCAGTGGTGACACTCTCCAAAGACAGTCTGCCACCACATGACATGGGAAAAAAAGTAAATGCTTAGTGATGTACAAAAGCTATATGAAGGGAACTCTATGTTACTAAAGATAATAAATGGAAAAATGACTCCTTTAAAATAGGTATCTATATGAATTATGTTAAATTTAGAGATTAATACAAGTCTTTCTAATCAAGAAAAATCAGATTTCAAATAAAAATTATGTAACATATTACTCTTTCAGATACTAAAACATCTTGAGCCAAGCACATAAACATCAAGAGAAAAGGGACTCTAAATATTAAGAGTCAAATTTCTAACAAAAATGTCATTGCAAATCAATGGGTGAAGGTTAGCTTAATCATTAAATGGTGTTGAGGGAGACTAAGAAACCATGTCTGAAAAATAGATAAACTAGATTATGAAAAGAGAATTTCTACATAGGAAAGAACATACCACCAAAACCAAGTCAAAAACTAAAAGATAATGTGGGTAAAAGGTGTTTGCTATACAAATCGGAAAATACTACAAATCAGACAAATGACTCATTAAAACTGCAAATTAAAGCTACAATGAAATGTGACCATACTGGGCAGAACAAAGTCTAATGCACTGTTGAGGAAGGTCAGAGGCAAACACCATGCCTCATGCTTATTGAACAGCAAGCACTATAATTAGATGGAAAAGTATACAGTGTGCTACTTTGCTTTGTGATTTGAAAGAAATCAGTATCATAACTAGTTGTTACTGATCAGTCCCTGGTGTAAGACCCACTATGCCCTAAGTTATGCTATTGAAGAGTTTTAAGCTAGAAGTTATCCTAAACTATCAAGAATGGGAACATGTTTATACAGTCTAATTTATTTCTACACTCGCAATCAAAATATACTTGATCCAACTGCTACAATGTCCATTCCTTCTTTCAACTGCTAGATCTTGAGTTACATGACTGAGTAACTTTAGGTAAATTGCTTCTAAACTCACTTATATTCATAGTCCATGTAAACAGTTGCACCTCTAGAACGCAGCTGCTAAACCCATTTGCAACTCTTGTTCTGGGACTGAAGTACACAGAAAATATTACACAATCAAGTTTAATAACCACCAGCTTTCTTTGTCCTACCCAAATCTACAGAAAAGGAAAGAAAACCTCTGAAGAATCCTGATATTCTGATTTAGGAACAAGATGCCATGCAGCAAGATACAGAAAAATACATTGGATTTGACTTACAAGCAAACTGACTCAAGAATGCCCTCTGCTTCTTTCCATCCCATTATCCCCAGACCAGTTTAGGCAGGGGTAAATGAAGAACTCCTTAAGGTGCCATTGAAGACCCTGCTTAAGAGCTAACCTGGTATCCCTCTAGGCTTATTTCAGTGGACTTCCCTGTACTTCCCACCACACACTCCGTCCAGTACAACTAAGCCACTCATTTCTCAAACACATCCCTAAATTTATTTGTGCTATTTCTTCCATCTGGAAAGCCCTTTCTCCCATCACTTCCTATAAAAATCCTAAACATGCAATGCCATTTAGTCTAAATGCCCACAAGAAGCCATCTGTAGATGTGTCCATTTATCAGGCAGTGGCATCAAATACCAACTTCCAGTAATGCTCATTCTGAACTCCATGCCAAGAGTAATCCGGGCAGTTTCCTTTGTGATTACAACAACAAAGTTCAACCCCTAACACCCAAGGGTTTGCACTGAAGTCCCATTCTCTGCTTTAGAGCTAAACTACCTTTTCCTCATCTCCCTAGGTACTAATCAAACATATACCAAAAACGTCATATTCCCAAGCCTGTGCTTTGCTCCAAACCCTCAGCATGGTGCCTCATATGCAGATGTCTAGTAATGATGACATGAGGATCTACTGAATAATCTCCTGTAGAATAAATATGCATCCCAATTTCAAACAAAAAACCTACCACCAAATTTTGGAACACAGCCCATGGACATGATTTTTAACCTTAAACACATCAACAGAAGTAGTGTCTATTCAACTGATGGGCCTCTCCCTTTTTCCAACAGTATCTTACTGAGTCTAAGGAAGTAAAAATGAAACACTGATACCAAATTACTGTTCAAACCTACTAAATCAGCCCGTTTTCCAAAAAGGATTTCAGGGGTTAATAAAGAATCCATGAAAACCCAGACTTACAGCAAGTATCACAGAAATTCAAAAGAAGGCCTTTCTAGGAAACAATTAGAGCCAAGTGGTATAGACTTTGTCTCTAGAACTGGTCTGAGAAAACAAAGGAAAAAACAATTCAAATACCCCCTACTTTGTACATACTACCTACCTTGAAATGGGCCACCTACCTTGAATTCAAATGTCACTGTAATGACTTACAGAACACTGCAAAGTGTCTAATTGGCACTGTCCTACTTCAGATGTTACACTGATTTTGAGCTTCATTTTGCCCCAAGTAATGGCTTCATTACTTCCTTATCACAGTTAAGAACCTGAGGAAGGGACAGAACCTGACGAAGGCCACACAGCTCTTTACCGGCAGTTAAAATGAGAAGACAGGCCAACTCTCCTTTCCCATGCACTTGCTCAATCCCTTCCACTGATTCATGAAAACCACTCATAATGGCCACTCCTCATCCTTGTAACCAACTCTCTTGCCCAGTGGTTATCAGACAAATCTCAGAGACTAATTCATTCAGAAATGAAACAACAAAACCAACCTAGGGATACCAGCCTTCTATTTTGGTAAGGATAATTTTTATTTTTATTTTTTATTTTCATTTATTTATTTTTTAAAATATTTTATTTATTTATTTAGAGAAAGGGGAAGGGAGGGAGAAAAAGAGGGAGAGAAGCATCAATGTGTGGTTGCCTCTCACATGGCCCGCACTGGGGACCTGGCCTGCAAACCAGGCATGTGTCCTGACTGGGAGTCAAACTGGCGACCCTTCAGTTCACAGCCCGAGCTCATCCACTGAGCTACACCAGCCAGGGCTGGTAAGGATAATTTTTAAAACACAGAAAAATTACTCTCACTGCCTTTTTTCTTTAAAGGAAGAGAAAGAGGTAATGTCCGGTGACGGCTCCATAGAAGTGTGGATTACACTTAAGATCTATGCATTTCGCTGAATGCAAATATACCTAAAAAAAAAAGCCCAAAAACAAATACTGATATACATGCTAAAATGTTAAGGATAAAATGAATGGGCATCTGAAACTTACTTTGAAGTAAAAAAATAAGATGAACAGATATGTGATGATGAACATGTATGTGATAAAGCAAATATAATAAAATGTTAATTACAGAATCAAGGATGTATGGGGATTCAGTGTAATTCTTCAGAATTTTCTGCACATTTGGAATTTTTCATAAAATATTCGCAAAAACACCACTAAAAAGAGAAACAGTCTGTCTTAAATGAAATGCAGCTTCACTGAAAGTAACTACACAAACACCACTTTTTTCAGTGTGGGCCACAGAAAACTACATCATGAACGTTTAACATACTTGTGCTTGGGACTCCGCTGATCTTGATACCAAATGGACAGCACATTCTGAATGTCTACTTCTCAACTCCACTCCCACTACCCTCATCCAAGCCACCGAAAAACTCCATGAGCTACTGAAGAGCTCAACTGGTCTCCCCATTCTCTTGGTCTGTGTGAGACACAGCAAGAAATCACGTTGCTCCCATCCTTAAAATCCTCCAATGGCCACCCCTCCCCCTATCACCATTATGCTGCAGTCACACAGGTCTTTCTATTCCACTTCATTATATCTGTGGACTCCTTTCTATCATAAATTCCCTTTTATATTTAGTTTCTTACTTGCCATTTCTCCAGTACAACTAGAACAGAAGTCCACAGGGATCTAAAACAACACCAACTATGTCATGATGGCTTAGTGAGTTTTGATGAATCATTCATTCATGGGTTACAAACACCACATTTAACAACCAATTTGACCAGAATTGTGGCAGCACCTAAAAACTGGAAGGCATTATTATCAGAGGAAACATGACCTGTGACATATAAGAGAGATCTAAGCATCATTCCTGTCGTGGCAGTGCAGTTCAGAAAGGGAACAGAAGATGACTTTGATAACAATTGGTCTAATACCTTTTGCAAAATCGGTTACCCTCTCTACAACTCTGTTAATAGAAGGGGCACATCATGAAGGCTGGGATGATAGATACAGCTGTTTTGATGATAACAATCTTAAGAAAAATTCTTAAGTTTTTTTATTATTGAGGGAAGCAATGAGAATGGAGAAAACACACAAATTCACACATTAAAAGGCAACTTTAAAAAAATTAGTATGATGTAAATTATCTAAACTTACTGATCAATGAACTCCACACCAACACCAAAGGCTTCTGCCATATAGCCGAGGGTTAATGACCTATAGGATTCTAGCAGCTGGCTGTATGCATGAATTCTCATTTCTCTCACATAGTACCGGTAATGAGGAGCAAAAAGCCAGTCCTTTTTCATTTCCTGTTCCACAACAGCTGCAATGAAGAAGATGACAAATTATAAGACTCTCTCTTTCAGATGAAGAGAGAAACTAGAGGACATATTTATAACAGGATAAGAATAGCCTTGATCCATAAAGAGCTCTTATAAGACAATAAAATAATTGAACAGTAAAATGTACAGAGGATATTAATAAGCAATCCATATAAGTACAAATTATTTTACTGAATAACTACTATTTATCACTGCTCTAAATAGTAAGGATATGGCAGTAAACCAAAATACAAGATCACTACGGCCACATAAACTACATTTTCAAACAGCAGAGAGAGATGAACAAGTAAGATACTCTCAGAAACTACCAAGTTCTGTGACATGAACAAAACAGTGGCATGACGGAGTGTGAGAGGAGGCCTTCCTCTGGACTGGGATGGACAGAAAAGGCCTTTCTGAGCAGTTGGCCAAGCAGAGAGCAAGAGGCTCAGAGAAGTATGAACGATGCAAATATCCCAAGGCAGGAAGAGCCTGGCTAAGCTCAAGAATACCAAGGACAGATACAGAATGTAGCAGGGAGACAGCTACAGGGACACTGAAGGTAATCAAGAGAAAAGAATCAAGCATATACTTTTGTTTCTGGCTTGAATAAAATAGAAATCCCTGGAGAAGCAGCAGCCCTTGTCTTTGGAAGTGTTTTTTGAGGGGAAGGTGGTGAGTGTAATGGGGTTCTTTGGCAGTGTTCAAGTGGATTCACATATTAAACACTGAGTGAAGACATCAAGGAGATAGGCATGGGTCTGGTGCTCAGTGGAGACAGGAACTGAGGCATAATTATCATCCAGGTATATTTGATGGCAGAATGAAGACAGAGAAAAGGGCAATTACTAAGTAAGTCTAGGGCAGTCAGTACTGAGGAGTCTAACAAAGGATGAGTCCCATAAAGTTGTGGCAAGAAGCAAAGAAGGCTCAACATCAATGCAGACAAGGAAACACAATTTAGCAACATGAAGATCAGTGGCCCTAAACATGAGATGATACTCATTCTAACTAAAAAAAAAAAAAAAAAATCATAAATATCAAATTATTCTTATATACCTTAAACTTATGTAGTGTTATATATCAATTACACCTCAATAAAACTGATAAAAATATGGCAAAGAAAACAACAAGATGAGGGAAAAAAGTGTTTGCTGGTCAGGATGGGTCACATCCATAATCTCTACATAAAATATCTTCTTGCATCTTTTATGTGCCATTTAGAAGAAGACTAAGCCCTGACTGGTATGGCTCAGTTGGTTGGATGTCGTTCCACAAAGCAAAAGGACATTGGTTTGATTCCCAGTCAGGGCACATGCCTGGGTTGCAGGTTTGTCAGGGTGTGTATAGGAGGCAGCAGATCCATATTTCCCTCTCATTGATGTTTCTCATCCTCTTCCTCCCTCCCTTTCCCTCTCTCTAAAAAAAAATAAATAAAATCTTAAAAATAAAAAAGACTAAAAAGTTCAATGAAAAACCTCTTTGGCAAAAAAAAAAAAAAAAAAAAGCATAAAACATCAATAAAATTACTTTTTCCCTCTCAAACTGGCTAAGGGTATGAGGGGAAGGGGACAGATTCTCTCAAATGATGTTACATTGATAGGTTACCTCTTGTACACCCCCAACTGTGGCCCTGGTCCACCTTCCAGGCATGTGCCCTGACTGGGGATCAAACCAGTGACCTTTCAGTTCGCAGACCAGCACTCAATCCACTGAGCTACACCAGCTAGGGCTGAAAACATAATTTTTTACCAGTAGAAGATGGAGTATGGTGCTTCTAATACAATGAAGTACTAGGAGATCCTTACAAGAAATGGAAGCTCCAAGGTATGCCATCTGTCCTATCTGCCACTATTTATATATACTTGGTGCCTGATGCATGACAGTCACTTAAAAATACTCAACCACCAGCTATTTGAATAATGACATGAAAAGATACATACATACATTATATTGCAGAGAGAAAAAAAGCTACTTAGAAAACAGCACATAAAATACATCCATGTTTAAAGGTGTTTCAAGTACATATCTCTAGACACTATCGCCCTGAAGAACACACTTGAAACCTGCTAACAGCAGTTGACTCTAGAGAAAGGACCATGGCAATCATGGGCTTGGGAAGGCCTTTTTCCTCTTTAAATGATACTGCTTGAAATTCTTCCACATGTACGTACAACCTTGGTTTTTTGCTTTTTTTTTTTTTGTAAAGGATATGTAAGTAAATAAAAGGTCTGGAAGGACATACAACAAAATCTTAACATGGCTATCTTGGGGAGAATTTTATGTATGAATAAATGTGTGTATGGATTTGGGGTAGGATGATACAAGACCTCTCACTTTCTGAGCTTAATTTTTAAAAACACTCACGTATTACACAAAAATGGATGCTATTTCCTTTTTTAAATGAAATATTTTAAAGCCTATGTCTATGAATATTTGGAGAAGCAGTCTTACAAAACCAAGCATACAAACCCTAGTGTCTCACTCAGTACACTAAAAGAACAAATAATACAAATAATGATGACTATGTCATATAAAGAAAATTTAATTATCCTGTATTCTTCATTTAAAATACCTGGGAAATATAAAAAATTGGTAAAGATAAAAATTTTCATCCAAAGTGTTGAAATAAAGGTTGTTAATAGCAGTGGGCAGGGTAGAAACCCTAACAATTCAGATTTCCAAAACCCATCCATTTCATTACACTAGGATAGCATCCCCCGACCTCCCTTTTCCCCTCTGATTTAATTAATGCAGCAGATATTTACACGGAGCACTCAGTAACACACCAGGCTGTGCTGGTGCTGCAGTCACTACAAACATTAAAAAAAGCATCAAGTCTGCTCTCAGTAACTCTAGTTAGCAGAATAGACAAACTCTCAGAAAAAAAATCACAAAACAATATGCAAGGTTTTAAAAAGGGGGCATACTGGCGCCGGCTGGTGTAGCTCAGTGGATTGAGCACGGGCCTGTGAGCCAAGGGTCGCTGGTTCGATTCCCAGTCAGAGCACATGCCTGGGTTGCAGGCCAGGTCACCGGTAGGGGGCATATAAGAGGCAACCACACACTGATGTTTCCCTCTCCTCTCTCTAAAAATAAGTAAGATCTTTAAAAATAAAAATAAAAATAAAAAGGGGGCATATGGCCAACACACACACAGAAAAAATGGTGAATTTATGGCATATAATTTATAAAGGGGGGGGCTCAAAACAAAACCCATAGAATTTATTCATAAAAAATTGTGTATTCTTATATGTTTAAACTTCAAAGTACTCTCCATTTGATGCAATAAACCTATCAAGACTTTTTTTCCAACTGCTCAACAGTTTTTGAACTTGTCGATTTTGATGCCTTTTAGAGCATCTGCCATTTTTGTTTCACCTCTTCCATATCGGTAAAATATTTCCCTTTGAGGACTTTTTTCATCCCAGGAAACAAAAGAAAGGTCACTGGGGGCAAGATTGGATGAATAGGGAGGTTGGGACATGGGGTCATGCTGTTTTTGGTCAAAAACTGAATACTCAGGGTGGTGTGGGCAGATGCACTCATAAATCACCCATCATGAAATGGGCAAATATGTTGAGTCTTCACAGAAAAATTCACTGAAGCCGAATGCAGCCTCTCACAACTACGCCAGCTAGTGCACTGATACAGATGGGTTCCTAGAACATTCATATAGCAGGGGTGTTCTATACTACAAGGGGCCCACCATCCAAAAGATAACTTTAGTTTTTTTGGGGGGTCCCCCCTTGTATATCTTTTAAAAAAAGAAAAAAAAAGGAGAGGAAGGGGTATAAAACAAGGGCTCTAGTCATGCAGAGAAGTTATTTGTTCTGACTGATGAAAGAAAACTCCACATTTGAGCAGAGTAATGACTAATAGCATTAGAAAGGGAGAAGAGCAATTCTGCCATAAAACCTTGTGGAAAATGCACCCATGCATGCACAAGAAGATGAAGCCAAGCGAGTAATTCAGCATGCCTGAAGAGCGTTGTTCCCACATTACATCAGATAAAAAGTATGAATTCTCATAAAGCTGCCTAACATTTATGCATCGAGAAAGCACTCCATAAATGCTGGGCCAAAACTCACTCCAAAAGAGAATGACCATCATTTGGAGTGTTTCCCACTCCAATTTTTGGGAGTGCTACCTCCCCATTTAACCAAATACTTTCTGAAATTTGCAGCATTAACAACGAAATACAGGGAAGGGCAAAAGTAGGTTTATAGTTGTTCATACAGAAAATATAATAATTAATAAATAATAGTACATGAATAAACTGTTTTACATACTCCCAACTATATACATACTTTTGCCCACCCCTGTATGTCAATCCCAAGTTCTTTAAGTTTTAGAACATTTGGGTTGACTTGATGTAAGTTCATTCTTTTATCATCTTAGCAATTCATGCTCATGGTAGGAACTGAATGGCCTGGCTGCAGGAAGGAGGGGGGACAAGAGGAAAAACAAGTACATTAATGTAAATAGGATCACTGTAAACTAGCTCTGGAGAGACACCACAAGTATTTTCAACAGAGTATTTTCTCCACCTATAGCCCTTGAAAGTGATCTGCAAATCAGCCACAAAGATTTAGCTACTGCACAAAGAATAACCTATTGGTGAATTCAGAGCTCAATTATCATCCCATTAGGAGATAAGAATTCCCTCACACCTTTCCCTATAAAACTCAGCATTTAGAACCATTTGCTCACTCTGCCTTACACCTCCTTAAGACTGTAAACCAGGGCGTCTGGCAAACTTCTTCAGCAAAGGTCCAGACACTAAAAACTTTCAGCCATTGAGACCCATTAGGTCTCTGTCACACATTCTTCTCTCCTTCTTCTTTGAATAATCCTTTAAAAATGCAAGCATTAATCTCACCTCCTGAGCAGTGTACAAACAGGTCATAGTCTGCTAACTCCTCTCTAAACAAAACTGGGCAAAAGATTAGCCACACTGTTCAGAGACCTACAGCTATCTGCACACTATTTTTTTCATATATGTGAAAAGCCATCTTAGGTTCTCTGCCAAAGGGATCAGGAATAAGACGAAGACAGATAATCAAAACAAGCAACTCTATCCTTACCTAATGACTGGAAGAAAACTGAGTAACGACATTCATAGAGTGAAAACAGGTACTGCCGAACTGCTGGAAGACTGTGCAATACTTCAAGAATCTCTGCTCCTTTAATAACCTAGGAATTTTTTTTAAAAAACAAAGGTATGCTTCAGTGATTTTTGTGCATTTAAGTTAGAAAAGCATGAAATAAGCTTTAAATATGAATATTAAAGATTCAGTCATTACCTTTTCCCTAAGATCTGGTCTTTCTAAGGCAATCATGCTGACATAAACAGTGTAAGTCACAAAGGTTTTATAATCCATCAGCTCATAAGATGTAAATGTTGAAACAGTATCAAGGAAGAGTTCAGCTGCCTGTTTGAAATCACGAATAGCCACACAATAAAGACCTTGATATACTTTTAGGCGGTTTCTCCTGTCCCAGTCTCCTCCTTCCTCTATTAAGCTATAAAATAAAAATCAGTAAGATCATAATCTGGAAGTAAACAATGCTAGTTTTTACAAGTTTGTGTTATTTTCAAAGAGAAAACAACTTTTAACAACTTGAACCAAGAGGATACTTAAAGAAAATATTATATTAAATATATGAATTGTCTGACCAAATTTAATAATTGTAGTAGAAAAAATAGGCAAATTTCTTACATTAATCTTACTTATACCATCATAATTTAGAAGAAATATATCCCCTCTGCTAAAAAGTACCTTTTGGCCTTTTCTGTGTTTCGTGTGATGAGATCATTATCCATATAAAATAAGCCAATCCTAAGGAGATAGAACACAATATCTAGTCGATGACCCAGTGCCACAGTTTTGTCGTATGTCTTACGAAAGGCTGTCAGAGCACCCTCCTGTCAAAAAAAAAAAAAAGCAACAGGTGAGAAAAGATAGCTGTCTGGTATTTTCTTAACAAGGAATGGGGTGGGCATGGTATACGTAGGAATATAGAGAAAACAAGATGGCCATGAACTGATCTTTCTTAAAGCTGGATGATAATTGCAGAGGAGTTCATTATGCCGTTCTCTCCACTTGCATGAAGTACAAAAAACCCCCCATCAAATATGCTTAAGCATATACTTATATTCTATCTAAAAGAAAATATAAGAAAAATATAATTTACTCATAATTGTTTCTATATTCTCTTTCCTACTCCCACACATTCAATAGTTTTCTCTTTAACAATTATAATACACTGACTTCTGGCCAAGATGAAGGCGTAGGTGGAAATACTGTGCCTCCTTGCACAACCAAGATTAAGGACAACAAAAATTTACAAACAATAACACAACCAGTACACAGAAAATTGAACTATGGAAGTCCGACAACCATTCAACCAGAATGGTAAGAGGGCGGAGTCGGAAGTTGGAGGACAGGGAAACCAGCAGGAAAAGGCAGTGACTGGCAGCCCTGGGAGCGCCGAGGACCGTAGGTGGCGTGGAGCTTGCAGACCCCAGACACGGGGAGACAAGCAGAGCACGTAGGGTGGTTGGCCGACTGCAGTCACCAAGTGAGACAGAACACACAGCCCAGGGCCCCAGCAATGGGAAATAAAGCCAAAAAACACTGATTGAAAAGGTGCCAAGAGAGGCTCCCAGCCTCACAGGAGAGGTCGTTGAGGAGACCCGCAGGGTCCTGGAGCATCCATAGGCCTGCCGACCTGGGAACCAGCCCCAGTGGGGCCCATTTTGCTTGTGGGAGGCAGCACAGGGGACACAAATCCAAGAGCGAGTAGAATAGGCATCATCGTTCTCTCCCTGACCCCGCCCCCACAGACAGCCTCACAACAGAGACTGGGTTGCCCCACCCTGGTAAACATCTAAGGCTCCACCACCCATTAGTAACAGGCACCACCTGACCAAAAATAACTCAAACAGAAGAACAGCTCACAGCCTCAGAGCTAATACCTTTAAGCGACCAAGAGATAGCCAACCTATCAGATGCACAGTTCAAAACACTGGTGATAGGAAAGCTCACAGAACTGGTTGATTTTGGTTGCAAATTAGACAAACAAATGAAGGCTATGCTAAGTGAAATGAAGGAAAATGTACAGGGAATCAACAGTGATGGGGAGAAAACTGGGACTCAAATCAATGGACTGGGCCAGAAGGGAGAAAAAAACAACCAAACAGAAAAGAATGAAGAAACAAGAATTCAAAAAAATGAGGAGAGGCTTAGGAACCTCCAGGACATCTTTAAACGTTCCAACATCCACATTATAGAGGTACCAGAAGGGGAAGAGGAAGATCAACAAGTGGAATACTTATTTGAACAAATAATAAAGGAGAACTTCCCCAATCTG
>PVKM010024579.1:0-20441 GCA_004027735.1 Carollia perspicillata
GAGTGACCACATTTTCTGCTTTGCTGCAGATCGGGCGACCATGAAGAGGCCTCAGTCCTCCCTCTTCTCCACGCAGGCTTCAACAGGGTATGTAGACCATGGACAAGCCCCTCCCTCGGGCGCAGGCAGCTCGTCCCCGACTCTCCCACAGCAGCAGAGGCCAGTGTCCGTGGATAAGCGCTGAGGGCGTTAAGCCCTGGGATTGGAAAGGAAAGAACTGTTCTCGGGGTGGTAATGAGCCCCTGCCAGCTGGTTAAGCTTCTTTTCCTTTTTCTCTCATAACTTCATGATGACATAAAACACATCTTATTATATCGGGTTGAAATCCTGTGGTCCCAAAGTCATCTCACTTGAATCGGTCTGGGCAGTTAGAATCAGTGTGTGCATGTGGCTACACGCGTCCGCTGAGCCGGCTCCTGGGGCTCGTTCGTGTGCAGCGGGAGGTGGGACGGCATGCTGTGCACTCCTGGCTCCAGTCGTAAATCCTTAGAGCGACAACACGAGTTAGACTGCTGTTCAGCTGGAAAATGAGGATTGCTTACTCCAAGGAGACTACCAACAAACTAAATAACCAGGCAGGCTTGGTATCTCAGGTCTTTTGATGGGAATAATCCGAATCTGAAATAGATGGTGTTATGCATTCTGTTCCTTCAAAAATAGGATATTGCTTTTGCCTTGTGACGTATGAAGATTCTTTTGGGTGCTTTAAGTAACAGCACATTGCAATTCCTGGTTTAAAAAAAAAATCCTATCTTTGCTGTAGACCACAGAGGAGCAGAAATTGCCGTGAGCAGCAGTGCTGCGCTCGAGTCGTTTTCTGCTCCCGTGTGGAAGCAGCCGCACTCTGTCAAGTATCCGGGTGGCTCCATGGTTCACGTGTGTCACAGGAATGAACGTTCCTAGTCAGCGGCATCACTCCCCTAACTCTCCTCTTGTCCATCGTGGCGTCTCTTGGAGGCTGACATTTGGTTCCGAAAGCTGTTCTTCCGTGCTGTGTCTTGATGGGCATGCATAGAACAATGCTTCTGAGTTCTGAAATGGAAAGAGGAAAACTGGTGGAGAGGCCTGAGACTTCTTTCCTTACAATGCTCATTTTCTGAGAAGTAACCTGAGGTCACCCACGGGTTTCATAGCTCTTCTGTTTGATGCTGACCACCCCACTGCAACCCAGCTCGATGTCCTCCTTGACGTCTGAGGCAGGGCCTCTTGTAGTGCAGGGACGTAGGTTCTCCCCATCCTGGGGCCCCGTTGCTGAGAACAGCAGTGACGCACTGTGGTGATAGCCATGAGGACGCCTATGTGTACTGGCAAATGTCCTTTTGGAAGTCAGCTTTCAGTTCAGTGTCTGCCTCTGAGTGGTGTGGAGAGTGTCCTTTGGAAGGGTGACCCTGGGATTGTACGTCTACTCACGGGAAAGTTAAGGGGAAGAAACTGGCCTTCTTTGGCTGTAAATGCGATTAAGAAAATTTAGGAGGGAAAAGTTCCACTGTTCCTTTTTCCATGTTTTGTAACTTGTGCCTGCTGTTCTAGAAGGGTTCGTTGCCTTCTGTCTGGATATGGTGCTACTTTCTGCAGTCAGCATGGTGAATAAAACCGCTGGTGGGAGCAGGAAACGTGACGCCTGCCACGGACACCCGGTGTTCTTTGGTGCAGGGTCTGATCAAGGCCTTTGCCAGCGAGGTCAGGGTGCCCCCGGACAGTCTGGGCTCCTCCCAGTGAAGCATACGGCACCTACAGAGCCTTTCCCTCCTGAGTTACTGTGGCACATATCAGCCGAAGTTGCTCTTCAGGTGGCTGGTCTCCTTTTTTGGTCAAAATCTTGTCTTTGGCAACTCTCTACCCAAGCACCCTTCCAAATATGCCAGCAATTCTGCCTTCCGTGCGGTCGTTTCCCTTCTCTGAGTTGTTTTGATTGTAGGAAAGCATCTGCTGAAACTCTGCCCTGTGTTGCGAGCTAATTGGCCAGCGCTTCAGACGATGGGTCCCTAAGTGGGGATCCGGGAACAGATTGTGCCGTGAAATATTCCACAACAACTCCACTTGAAGTCTCGGTAGCTCTGTGTAAGTGATGCTCAGTCTACTCTGAGCCTCTCAGAAACCTGTATCTTAGCAAAGGGCAATCGCAGCATTTTTCTGTCCACCTTCCTGCCCCTCTCTTTTTATCCGAAACGATGCTCATTCAGTTGACCGTGTGTTCATGGACCACTTACCATATGCAACACAGTGTGCTGGGCGTGCCAGTCAGTATTCCCCCTGGAGGGGCCTCCTGAGGAGGAAATGGAGAGCCAAGGTTGACTTGTTTGGCTCCATTCTAGGTTAGTTAGTTCATCCTCATTGACAAATGAGAGATTGTATATTTTGTCATTTTTATACAGGAGGAGACAGGCCCAAAATGACTAACCAGCTTGCCAGAGCTCACACTCACAGCAAAGTCAAAATGCAAACCCCACACTGGGCCCACGAAAGCAGTATTTCTCAAACTATGGAACGCCAGTGTTCCAACAGCTCTTAACAGATGTTCCTTTGCAAAAGACTTCTGTGGTCAGATAAGCTTAGGAAGTCAGTGAAGACTTTCCTCCACCCCTGGGAGTGTGCAGTGCACACTGGCAGTGTGGTGCACGAGGACATTGAATGACCTGAGAAGTCCTGTACTAAGGAAGCATGCCTCAGTTTCTGGAACCAGGGCCCAGGAATCTGAATTTTTAACCGAAGGCCCAGGTGAGTCTCAGCATGTTGAAGTTTGAAGACCACTGCTTTTGGTTCACCCAAACCATTTCAGAGGTAGGGGTTCTAACTACAGTCTTGAAAAATCCCCAGAAGATAAGGCACTGGAATCTTCTCTTACCTTACTTGGTACACTTATTAAAGTACCAGTTACGTACAAAGTCCTCCGGTGTTTAGAAACCATGACCGACAGAAAGCTGTTTTTCACTACAGTGGAAGTTCTTAAACTTCAAGAAAAGTAAAATATAAAAAACTGTTTCTCAGCCACGGCTGGTGTGGCTCTGTAGATTGAGTGCCAGCCTATGAACCAAAAGGTTTGATTCCCAGTCAGGGCACATGCCTGGGTTGCAGGCCAGGTCCCCAGTTGGGGGCACATGAGAGGCAACCACACATGGACGTTTCTCTCCCTCTTATTCTCCTTCCCTTCCCTTCTCTCTAAAAGTAAATAAATAATATCTTTATAAAAAACTATTTCCAAAATTATTGACATCTGTAGCTTACGACATTATCAGTGGTTTGGGAGTTTCTCTTTATATTTTTCTGTATGTTATACACTTTAAAATTAATGTGTATTACTTTTTGAATTAGATGTAGACACCAAAGTTTACTTTTAAAGCTTCTGTCTTAAAATAAACCAACCTAAATCTGTTTACTCCAACATTTCCAAAACTTGCTTTATCACAGATTGCTTTTTGTATATTATGAAACATCAGCTAACAACGTTCATAGGCTGATGTAGACTCTCCACCCATCCAGGAGCTCATCCTGAACCCAACCACCTTTAACTTCACACAAAAAGAAGAAAAGGCATTTCTTCTCTGGGCACGTTCATGACGTCCGCTCCTTCGCTTGCCCTGCCCAGCTTCCACCTGCAGCAGCGGGGCCCAGGGGCACAGGGAAGTCGTGGCCTCAGAGGCGTCCCCCACGGGGAAGCCATCCACACCAGATAGTGGCAGCGTGTGTGCGCGTGTATGTGTGGCAGACACCGGGGAAGAGAGTACAGTAGACACTCAGGAGATGAGGAGGGAAGCAAAGAACAGCCTCTCCCCTCCAAAGGGGTCCTTCCCAGCGTGGCACGCACCAAACGTGTCTGGTGCTGGCTTTGAGAGGACTTCCATTACTTAGAGCAGTGGAAAGCCCAGGCATTTCGGTAACCAACCGCAGCTTTCCCACCTTTGCCGCACGGGAAGTAGGCACACAATGTTACCTGCTCTGTTGTTCCTCATGCAGTTAAACAGGCACTTCAAACCCCTTGACAACTGTGTCATTTCATCTTATCTACTACTAGTCGTCTTATGTAACAGAGTTACTCGCGTAGGAAAAACTGTTCAGCTTCTTTATTTAACTCTCGAAGAAGTAATTGTATACGTCTCATGTATTGTCTTTGCTTTCTTTTCAGAGATTTATGGAGAACAGCAGCATCACTGCTTGCTATAATGAACTTCTTCAAATAGAGCATGGGGAAGTGCGCTCCCAGTTCAAATTACGGTATGTAGTCAAATGAGACAGGGCACAAGGCTGGTTACCAGTTCCGCAGAAAAGCTTGTCTGTCATCAGGCTGCTATTTGCAGGGTCCTGGCTCCGTCACAGCGATTTCGAAGCCATTAAGCAAGTAATGCTGGCTGGTAAACAGGAGAGTCTACACTGGAAGCCCTTTGTTATAATGAAATAAATTAGAAGCATTTCTTATTTGACAGTATTTTCCACTATTTACAGCAGTTTTAAAATTATATCCCAGGCAAAGTACTGTTTAATTTTTGTAAAATTACATCAAGATTAAGAATAGCTTTTGAGGATTACTTACTACTTTGAACATTTGTAAATCCCTCTGTGGGGTCTTCATGGGTATGTTTGTTGTGCTAACCGTATTAATTGCCGAGCAACCACAACAGCAGTTTCACGAGGCCTGTCTGTGCCCCCATGCACGAAGTATCTTCAGGAAACCGATTTCAGGTCTTTACACAGGTGTAGAGTGCTTTAAAAGCAGGCTGCTCCCTGGTGCTCGCTTCTGGGTTGGGTTTGCCTGAGTGGCCAAAACTCTGGGTGGTAGGCGTTTTGCTTCTGGGACATCTGGGAGTACTGGGGTCTGGGGTAAAGCCTGGTTTGGCTCAGGCTCCACTCCAGTACTCTTCCAGGACCCTGACTTTTTCAACTTGCCCCCCTCAAGCAGAGAAAGAGGAAGGGACAGAGGGGGCCCTACCCAACTCATGAGCCCTGGGAGGCCAGTCCCCAGCAGCTCCAGGCTGTAGGACGCCAGAAGGCCCCTGGCCTGACTTCTCTCTCTCAGGCCAACCACAGGTCAGGATGGTATCAGGCTCAAAAAAAAAAAAAAATCCGATAGCATCTCACTGTAATGATTATACTTATTTTAGTTCTTCATTTGCATTCAAAGGGAACTAAACCCTTTTTTAAAATTATTTTTTCTCTTCCTTTCTCAGTCCTGTGGCAGTAAAATGGATTAGCATAAACCCACAAAGGCCGTTCTTCTGGGGTGCACCATGGCCAAGGAGGGTGCCTCGTGGTGGATAGAGAGCTCTAAGAAACAAAGTGTGCGGATGGATAGACAGTGACTTTCTTAGGTGGGAGAGATTCAAAAAGAGTCTCAAACAATGGAAATTTAGGTATTTTAACAGTTTTTGGTGAGTGATATTGCCAAAGACTTTGGAATATGTACGTAAATAATTAGGTTCCTTGGTTTCTTTGCATCCACATACTCGTTAGTTTTGGAGAAATTCACAGAATTTTTAAAGAAAGTCACAGTGCCTTTACTTCAGAAATTTATGATTTTTACTATTGCACATTCATCATTTTTATTCCTGGGGCTCTTTACTATTTTTATGAGGGTAAAAAGGCTGTATTTGGTTTTCTAGATGTTTTCACAATTAATAGAATTAGAAAAAGAGGGACTCCATTTTGATTTAAATCTTTTATTGTGTATTATCTACAACAAAAATGAACAGATACCTTATTGCTTTGGTAGGTAATTTCCTTTTTATTTGAAATAACTGTTTGAGATTTCATAGGCAGCACTACACTGATGACACGGGTAAGGTGTTGGAAGGTGCCGTGTCCACCTGTAAGGCATGGACGGTGTGCAGGCAGAGACAGGTCTGGTGACTGGAACTAACCGTCCCCAGCCAGCACAAGGGCCCAAAGAAAGGGCTTCTGACTGTTGTGCTCATGAAATCTGCTTAGAGTCAGGGCACTGAAAACTTTTCAAGGTCTCATCAAATTAGGAACTTGGCAAATTTCTAAGTACTTAACACTATGTAAATTGTATAACTTCACACTCCTCACTGACTGGAACTGGCTGTGGCAGTTGGTCATAAAGAAAAAGGTCATTCTTGATACAAATCAGTGTGACTCTGGTGTATGGACTTGACCCAGGCAGGCCGTGGCCCTAGGAAGGTGGGTTTGCCCAGCGCACTAATCCCTTACCTTCCACACCTGCTGATGCTTGGTGGGTAAAGAGCATCTCTTCCCAGTCATGAGCAACCAGTGTGAGAGCTGCCCCCATGCGGGGTGGGGATGGGGGGATGGGGGTGAGGTTGGGGGCGGTAGAGTTCTCCAGAAGAGAAAGCCAGAGGAGGACAAAGTGGTCGGTTTCTTCTGTTGCCTTTTGGCTGGCTATGCCTCCACTGTCTCCAACTTCTTTCCCTTTTTGGAGGAGTGGGGGTGTGTGCGTGGTTTGGCACTCCCTGGCTATACTAGATCTGGGTCCAGCGGGCGGGGCACAGTGGCCCCAAACCATGGCCCTCCCCAGCCCCCTAGGGCATCCGAGGACCTCTGCAGCCTCTACCTGCCTCCCAGAGGCAGGCAGGCAGCTCCGTCACTTGCTGCAGACTGGGAAAATGAGGCTCTTTATTATACAATGCCAGAATAATTATAGTCTAATTATATAATACGTTCCCCTGCAATTCCGCCCCCAGCTGCAGCTAAATATGTGGCATTGCTGGCATTCTGCAGGGACAGCCTGTACTGCAAGGATGCTGTTGGATGCTGAAGGCAGATACTTCTGTCCAGGTCTTCATGCGTGGCGACCGTACTTACTGAACCGGGGGGCGGCAATCAGGATCATGGGATCGAACAAAAACTATCTAGTTTTAAAATCCCGTTTTATAGAACAACTTTTGAAAGTAGGAGAACTAAAGCTCATTTCTGAGTGCACTGATGAATCACTTTATGGGACAAAAGAATTCATGCAATGGGGACTGGCTAGGGAAACAGGGACAAGAGATGACCATTACCTCGGACGCTGCGCCTCTTTATTATGAAAAAAACTTTGTTATCCAAAACACAGATAGGATTTCTCTGCTTCCTGGGAGTTGAAGCTGATCGGTTCTTACTAACGCAATGCCAGCCACGTGTAACCGTTAGCCTGACGTCTGCTATCCTGGAGTACACCCAAAGCGTCATGCTTATTTTTCTCCAGATCTTGAGAAGGTAGCAGGCCTCAGTTTTAGAAACAATCAGTTTCTAAACAATGGGCGAAACTTTGTATTCCGTGGAACACTGCAGCTCTCTAGTATTAACAGGCGTGTATAGAGTGCCGATCAACACGTGGGCTCTGCGTGACAGCCATTGTGTCACAGGAGAGACCCACCTGTGGAGGCTTAGAGTGGCCGGCCCGACTGCATCGCTGCCCGGGAAGGTGCTGACCAGTAGTAGCAAGTCTGTGACCCCCCACTGCCTCCACACCTCCCTCCCTGTCCCTCCCAGCCCACTGTGGGGACGTGGATCTGTGTTCAGTCTTCTCTCTACAAGCCACCACCTCCGCAGTCCTGTCCTTGTTCCAGGTGGCCTCCGTTTGTGTGTGCGTGTTTCGTTTGAGACTAGAGCCCCTTCAGTAGGGACACAAGATTATGTGTGACCCCGCCACCTCAGCCACAGCTGACAGAGGAGAACACTGAGACCCAGGGAGACTCGACACCACCAATCACAGCTACCCAGTGCGCTGCCAGCGGCTCTGGGGTGGGATCCGTGTCCACCTTTGCTGTCTGAGCCCTCTGCACCCCACCACGTACCGCCCGCCGTGTCCTTTATGGACTCCAGACCCGGGCCTCCGTAACACTTGCCTTCCCTCTGGGCCTTCAAGGGCCCTTAAGAAGGGGACGGGGACATGGTTGCATCCCCTGCACTTCAGGGATGTCCACGCCAAGGTCGCTTTTCCTTGTGCTGCTTTTTCCGATTTTCCAACTTCTTAACCTGAAAGATACAAAAATACATTTGAGGCACAGAGTTACAAGGTCCCCAAAAACAGAAAATAAATAAAGCGAGGGCTCCTCTGAGTGAAGAGTATTAATAATAGATACGAACAATTAAATTCCTAGACTCTAGGAACAATGATTCAGGGTGATTGCCTCATTTTGCCACTGGTCATGGAACCATCATCCAAACTGGTCTAAAGCCTCGACCCACACACCGTGGGCAAGGAGTTGTGTGTGGAAACTCCGTAGACCCTGGGGAAGATGACCTCTGGCCCCACCCATGTCCCCTCACCTCGCCCGCTCATAAGTATTTGCTTTGTCCCATTGGGCATCATACTTACTGATGATTTTATACTTTGTGGATAATCATACAATGACCGTTTGATAGATAAATGTTGGAGATTGGACCTACGATCTTGTATAAAGTAGCCTCTTAAGTTGACAAAAACAATAGTACTCTGAAGTACCTGTTTACGTACTCAGATGAGACACGCAGGTACTTACACTTGGACAAAGGAGGAATTTACTACTTAAAATGTTGTAGAGCTTCCTTTGGCAGCTTCCGGAGTTAAGGAACCAGCCCACAGAGGGTGTGCCAGCCCTGGAGAACAGGCAGCGCTTTCCCGCGGTGCCGACTCGGGTCGGCCCGGGCGCCTGGGAAAAGCTCCTGCAACTGTGAGACTAGACCTTGTTTGCTTTTTCGTGAGAGGCAGTGCGGTGACAGCTTTGGTAACAATTTTAAAGTCCTCTTGTCTCCTTTTTCTCTTACTTTAAATCATCATACTTACAAATACAGAGATGCTACCAGGACAGTACACGGTCCGAATTAGGTGACCTGGAGCAAGCTGAAAAAGAAATCGTGCCGTGCCCATCGGCAGTCTCAGCTGAGTCAGGTGCACAGTCTCCTCTGCTCACCCACACCATAATCACTTACCTCGCTCGCCCTTCCACGCTGGTATTCATGCCTTGATCTCTGCAACCGTAGGAACACTTTCTTTCATCTTTCATCGGGCTAAATCCTTCACTCCCCATACGGGTTACCTTGTTCTTTTTATTGGTTTGTTATTTCGGTTCTCGGTTTGATACTTCAGGTATAACCGTGAGAAAAGACAGGTTCACTTTTCACCAACAGCCTTTGAAAGCCTTGGAGAACAACGAAATGGTTCTCTGGGATCTTACAAATAATGAATACCGTGTGCCGAATTCCTACATTGTCCTGAGTGCTTTGAGAGATGCCTCATGTAACTTGTTTTGATTCTTATCACCTCCTGTAAAATATGTGTTCATCTCTTCATTTTACAGATGAGGCAACTGAAGGCCAGTGAAAATAAAATGTTGTCCAAGGTCCTGTAACCGCCAGGACACGGAACCAGATCTCCCCCTTTGCTCTGCCCTGTGTCTTGTAAACAGTCCAAACAGGACGGCAAAGTTATACGCCATTATGGGGGGAGGGGAATAAATAACATTTTAATAGTTTGTTTCATAAAACTTCAATCCAGCAAATCAACATCTTTTTTGTAATGGGTAAGAAAGCCTTCACTGGTTTCTTTAAACAGCCAGTACAAATAACAAAGCTTTAGGAACTAGTTACATACATTCTGTTCAACAATAAATAACTTACTGTATTTGGAGTTGGTCTAGATTTGGAAGATAGTTAAAATTCTTTCCAAGAAATGAGAGATCAAAATGATTTCAGGTATTCCAGCTATGCCACCAAGATCACCAAGACGCTTGCCCACCTGCAGAGCTGTGCGGTTACCCAGGCGAGGGGGTCTCCGGCGTGTTTGCCTCTCCTCACGCCAGTGCATCCGATGCAAAGGCTTGTTTGAGATCAGGAGGGAAAGGAGATGAAAGTTTGTGTCTGTTACAAAAGGCTAGACTACCTCAGATCCAATTTGGGCTTAAGCAGGCTTTCTTAGCTGATGGGAACTTGACTTCTGTTTCATTCACAGCACAGTCAGGAAGGACGTCCTTGGTGTAGAACGTAGGGGACCTACAGACCGTCCCTCACACCTTTGTTCTCTGGTCTCAGTATTAAGGCCTCATTCAGCGTATGCGTAGTTCATTTCATGATCCGTGAAGATTTTGTGGTTACAATTCTTGTCTTTCTACCATATACATAGAAATATATGCTTTTTTTATTCATCTAGTTTGAAAGCTTAGGTTGTTTTATTTTCCTCAAGGCGATATCGGAAGGTACATAGCTTTAATGAATCTGAGGAACTGTTTACTTTGATAAATTAACAGAAGAAACGCTGATGGTTTTGTAGCAGAACTAACATCGATCTTTTGCAACTTCCAGGGCCTGTAATTCAGTGTTTACAGCATTAGACCACTGCCACGAAGCCATAGAAATAACAAGCGACGAGCATGTGATTCAGGTACGGAGACACCCTTTGTCTGTGGACATCAGAGCAGAGCCTCTCCAGTCTGAGCTGTATGCTTCCCCCAGCACTTCCCCAGAATCTCACATTTCAGCACATCCTCACACATCTTCTTTGGAGACAGAAATATCAGCATATTCAAAACATGGTAGACTTAAGCTAAGAATTAGATATTCAGTAAGAATAAAACTTTTTCCAGACCAGGGCCTGTGATTTCTCTGACAGAGGTGGGATAAATTCTTTGCACCATCTGTGAAGACAGCGTTTACGCAGAAGTACAGCAGCATTGCACAGCAAGTGCTTGTACGTGCCCATGGGAATGAGATATTTTCTTTTTTCTATTTGTCAATTACCATCGACATTTAACGTTTTGTATTAGTTCAGGTGTACAGCAGAGTTGTTAGACATTCATATAATTTATGAAGTGACCCCCCCGTAAGTCTAGTACCCCCCGGCACCATCGGTAGTTATTACAATATTATTGACTGTGTTCCCTGTGCTGTACTTTACATCCTGTGGCTGTTTTCTGCATATCAACTTGTACTTCTCAGTCCCTTCACCTTTTTTACCTCTCTCTCTCTCTGAGTCTGCTCCTTTTGGGGACAAAATATTTCCATAGGTACTCATTTATTTGCCTGTAGTTGGTATTCTGATAATAAAGCACTGTAACATGCTAAAATCACCTCCCTAAGGAAGTGTGTATACTAGACAAACGGTTGTTGAAATGGCATCATGTTATATTTGTTGCAAAGTAAGACATTTATACTTCAAACATACTCTGAAAGGGGGGCTTGAAACATGCAGCTGGTTTACAGAGCGGCACTGAGTGAGAGGAGCACTTACTCTCGTTTGTAGGGACAGGTCAGTGTCCACCCCAGTGGACCCCTGACAGACAGAGCCCCGCATTTGCTGTCCTGCAACACCCCCCGCCCCCAGTGCACACACAGACACACCCGGCTCTCACACCGGACCCACAGCGGCAGAGCCCACCGGGCCCAGGCCCCGTCACCTTCGTGCTCATAAGGGTCTCTCTTTTCCATTCAGTGAGCCTGTGAAAGAGACATAAGTGCACTGTAATAGGGATGGGAAGGCTAAGGGCAAGCAACTTATTCAAGGAAAGCCCCAGCGAAAAGTATTGAAACCAAAATATGTAGCCATATTTTTCTGACTCCGAAGCCTTCCCACCTGGTATCCTGTTTGGTATCCTGTATGTGTGGAATGTTCTTCCGGCTGTTCTTTGAAATGGATCTGAAAGCGTCCTCATATTGCTGCCCGTCACTGGCCCACCTGGCCATGGGTCAGCACCCTGGACCGCAGAGAAACCGGGCACATTTCTACTGCAGACCAAGCATGCATCTCCCATCTCCCCCGCCTGCACCCAGGCTTGAACAGTCAGTTCTCTTCATGAAGCACCTTTGCTTTGCCTCTCCCTCCTTCACAGCGGGCAGCGCGGTGGTGACCCCAGCAATGAGAAGACGGGGCCCCCTGCTCTGTGTTCACCTTCCTCACTTGGAGTCTGACAGATGGCACCTTGCACAGGGACCAAAGTCCTCCGTTCCACAGGGGGCACCAGGTGGCTAGAAACCCTGTGCCTCTGTGAGAGCTGGCACAGCGATGCCGTCACGTGGTGTTAATTGCCCCCCAGCCTTTACCATGAGCAGGAGCAAATGGGCTGAGGGGCAGTGGGCACCTGGAAGGGCGAGACTCTGCTGACAGCAGGGTTTTTTTCTTGGGGACCCTTTCAGGCCCCTTTAAGAACCTACCAGCCCTCTGAAGATAAAACAAGAGCAGTGAGGAAGAAGTCGAACAGAGGATGTCACATGTGATGGGGAAATTAAAAGGACCTTTGCACTGTAGAGTCTGAGGCGGTCCTGAGTGGGCCGCTCCAGCAGGCTCCTCTGTGTCCCAGCAAGCACTCCTCCAGAGGACACGGCACCCTGGACTGACCTGTAACCACTTTCCGTTCACAGTACGTCAACCCAGCCTTCGAAAGGATGATGGGCTACCACAAGGGCGAGCTCCTGGGGAAAGAACTCGCGGAGCTGCCCAAGAGCGACAAGAACCGGGCAGACCTCCTGGACACCATCAACACGTGCATCAGGAAGGGCAAGGTGGGTGAAGCCAGCCGGACAGGCCACGCGCTCCCCGGTGCGTTCTCTCTCGCCCTGGGTTTCTGTGCCGTGTCTTTAAGATTGGCTTCTGTAACGATGTCATCATGAAATGCAACTTGTCTATATCTGCCAAGTGAGTGATTTTTGTATGGCAAGCAAATGTGGTGCTTATTGTGGTGATAGAGAATCTGGTGATCTTGTTTAAGGAAATTTCACCCCACCTGTCACCGCTGGAGTATCATCCGTATCTCTGAGCAGAGTCCCGCCCACGGAGCTGTTGTGTATTTTTTTAGCTTATCCAGTGTTTGGGGAAATAGAAGTATTTGATGTCAGTGTCCACATGGAGGCCTAGTTTTCCTGTCTCTCTTCTCATCACAGCTCACTAGGGAGGGGTAGCTTGCATCTCCCTGCTGCTTCGTGATGTCAGGGGTTCGTGCTGGGTCCCAGGAGATGAAGGCAGCAGGGACTGCCTGCACGGTTTCTTTTAAGCATTGAGAGTGCTCTCTCACATGCTCTTTCTTTCATCTTGCTTTCTCTGATGTGAAGTAGTTAGATGGCATTGTCTTCATTTAATGGGGGGGGGCAGTGCATGGGAATAAAGTAAGCTTGGTTTATATGTGATGGCCAAAATTAATTTTAAAAAATTGGGGCAGTGAGGCTGAAAACAGAATGTTGTCAGATACCCCCCCAAAACTGTCACGAAGACACTGCCGCACAGCTGGGGGCCCCGAGAACATTGCCACACACCTGGTGACCCCCCTCAGAACACTGCTGCACAGCTGGGCCCCACCCCACCCTGAGATCACTGCTGCACGCCTGGGGGCCCTGCTCTGCATTCCAGTTGGCCATCTTGTGTGAGAGGAGCAGGAAAGGCTGCAGAGGAAAGGGTCAGGCTCTGACTTAACTGCTCCCTCCCAGAAACCGCGGAGGTGCGGTAGGTCCCCCTTGAAGTCACCAGCATCTTCATCTCAGCCACTTCCCCAAGGTTCAGAGACAGCAGGATCCTCCACACTCCCCTTGGCCTGTTGCATGGACACTGTCAACAGCCAGACCGACCCCAGAGAAGTCTTGTCTGGTGGCCGAATAGGGTAGTAGAAAGGTGATGGGCTTCAAGGAGCGTTAAAAGGTGAGAATTCAAAACCACATTCTCCATTCCCAATATGGGCACATTAGTGAGAATCTCTGAGCCTCAGTTTACCCATTTGTAAATTGAGACTGATAATGTCAAACTCAGGCTGTTGTGAAGATTTTGGGGAAAGATCTCAGAAAAATCCTTTGAGCTGGTGCCACTACACTCGAGGGGAAGAGGGCAGGGACTCTTCCCACTTGTCAAGTGTCCTGGGACCCAGGAGGAGCAGCCTGGTGGTGGACGTGTTGGTCTAATTGTGTTCGTGCCTTGTGACCATGAGCCATACAGAGACAGCTTCGCAGTGGAAGCAACAATAGAGTCGTGTTTGGTGAACACAATGAAAGCATGTGGGAATTTATTGCTCAACTTGGTGAGACCCTCTGTAGGAGCAGACATTGGCCTCAATGGAGGATTTTAAGAGCTCTCTTTGTCCATGTAGGAATGGCAAGGGGTTTACTATGCCAGACGGAAGTCCGGGGACAGCATCCAACAGCATGTGAAGATCACCCCAGTGATTGGCCAAGGAGGGTGAGAGCAAACTCGTGAACTCTTTTAGCCGAGGGCCCATGTGGGCTTATTGAAATGTCAGTGTAAGCGTTAGCCCTGCAAATGTGGGAGGCTTGGGCTGTACGTAGTATATACCGAGGACACCTCCACGTGACCAGCAGACATGGCCTTTCCTCTCTCTGTCTTCTCCCGCTGTGGGCTTCACCCCTACAGCCCACCCTGACCCGATCATCTGTGGCTCCACTATGCCCACTACCCTCTGAAGGAGCTCAAGCTCTAGGCCAGCCCCCTTCATGCCAACAGCAAAGCAAGGGGGAGCCGACCCTCCCTCCTTGAGGCACGGGCTCTGTGCTTTCTCTAGGCGGCAGGAAGCCAGGGGTTCACGGTTACTTGGAGAAAGGTACGTCTGATCCAAAGCTGAGGTGATCTGATTCCATTTCACCTCAGGTTACCAGAGGAGCCTATTTATTTGGGAGACATAAGGCAAACGTGTGGTTCCTTTTCCTCCTCCCAGTTTAATTTTGTGAGAAGGTTTACAAAGCCAACCAGGATCCCCTAGCAGTCTATCATTGAGGACCCTTTGTAGACCAGTCCTAAGGTCAACACCAGCCTCACAGTACAGGCTTATAAGGGCTGTGTGCCGTCGCGTGAAGTTTTAGAAAAAGAAAAGGGGGCGGTCATTGTGCCAATAGCCAGAGAGGAGAGCCAAGCCTGTGACCCTCTGGCTGCCCACACCACCTGTAAACTGTGTGGTCAGGAAACAAGACGTTCCATCAAGACAGCCAAGTGTCCACAGGCTGTTCCCCCTCTGAGTTTGCTGGCTTGGTCAGTTTCAAAATTGTTCCCCCTCAGTTTAGAGACCACCATTTTCTATTTCCTGCCATTCTGCTTCAGTGTGGGGGCCGGCGGGGGGCACTGGTGGTCCCTGACCCTCCTCCCAAGTGCAGAGAGAGACACTGGGCCCTTCTCCTGAGCCCAAGGCCCTCTGTATGGCCACCCCCAAGCCGTCAGAGCCCCGGACCACTGCGGCTGCCATGTCGTTATCCTCATCCTCATACCAACCTCTCAGAAAGTTTTAGCAGAGATTCACGTTGTGTGTGCGTGACCAGAACTGTTAAGTGACCGAGGCAGAGGAGACGTGCTATTGCTGGTAATTTCCGTCAGAATGAATTTTTCTGATCTTTCTGATTTTACAGAGGAGACAGAAGTTCTTTTGTCCAGACAGGGTTCTTTTTTCCCCCAATTGTAGACAGTGAGCTACCAGAAGAAAAGCTTATTAAAAGTAGGGAGTTTTTACCTCTGGCTGTTTAGTGAAGTTCATTACAGGATAACCAGTATATTCTTTGCTCGCCTCGGAGTTCTGCAGAGAAGACTGAACCAGAGAGAGACAAGAGTCAAAGACAAAAACAGGGAGAGAGGAGACTCATTACTGTAAAATCTAACACAGCCCTCTGGAATTCCTGGCTTCACTCTCACTAGAAAATCTACCTCCAGCTGAATTTTGTGCAGGGTGGAGGCACCTGTAGTCCTTTCCTGGTCTCTCCTCCGTGGTAATGAGCAAGGCTGCAGGCTGTTTTGGGATTCTGCCCGTGACCTTGAAATAAGAGGATTTTTCTCTGCCTCAAAAACGCCACCATTATGATGACCGTGCTGTGACATAATATGGAAAATTAAATATAAAAATAGCCCTGAAATTTGATCATCGCCCAAATGAGTCTTTTGCTGTCTATATAAGCTATAAAATTATTAGCGTCAGCAGAATTAAAGCCAGTTTTTTCTGGAGTAGCATTTCATCCTATCACTGAAGACAGTGAGGAGCCAAGCCTCAAGAGTCAGTTGCAAAATGAAATACCCATTAGGACACTGTTTCTGAGCCAGTGGCAATTAAGAGGGAAGCCCAGTTTCTGAAGGCATGTGTGGGCTGTGTGTGAAAACACACTTTCTGTAGATTGGGTTTTGTTCGAATTTTAAATCAGCCTTACAATACACCTTCAGGTTTTGCTTTAAAAAGTTTCTGTTGATGTTTTCACTTGCTGATTTGTTGCATCACCCTGTATCTGACTCACTGATAACTAATTCTTTATGTTATTAGGAAAATTAGGCATTTTGTCTCCCTCAAGAAACTGTGTTGTACCACTGACAATAATAAGCAGGTACAGTATCCAGCTTGCTTCGTTTGCCTTGTCAGTTTGACCACGCATTACGTCCTCACCACTGTTCTCTGCTTGTCTTTCTCCATATCTTCTGTAGTTGCAAGTTCAGAAGGCTTATGGCAAAATTCAACTCCTTTGGCAAACAGTGAAAAAAAAAAAATCCCCTGCAAGCCTGCGCTGTCATCTTAGTGATGCATATCACTTATGATTTAGCTTGTGGCTGTGCAACTCGAGACTAATATTTTTTGAAAGCATAAAATTCCTCCTCCAAATAAGAACTGTTCTGTTCTCCTACCTTAATTTCTTAAGCCAATAAAAAGTGTATATGCATTGTAATGTTTTACCCCTATAAATTTATATCAAAAACAGGAATCATCCTGAATTAGTACTGTGATTTTTTTTTTACCATTACATCATGTAGAATAATACATTTTAGCATTGTCTTCTGCAGTAAAAGAATTTTAATCAGTTTCTATATTTAAGAATCTTCCTTTTTAGAAAGTTTTATTGTAGAGAACAACGTTGGTATTTTTTTCTTTTTGATTTATACTTTTAATGCTGGATTATGTGTATTTTTCACTTCATGCTTTGAAGTTTGTTGATTGAGAAGTACTGAACAAACAATTGTTAATTATCTATTTTTGACAACATAAAACGTGGCCTTTGACTTAGATGAGGACTTTAAAAGGAGAGGCAATGTATCTAAAGGACATGAAAGACTGGAGCATAATCCAGTCTGGTGGAACATGTTGCAGACTTGTCAAGTGTGGGATTAGAAGGGGAAGCCTGGCCAGGCAAAGAAAGGAAGTGGGGGCAACAGGACCCAGAGATGCCTGGGCTCCAGCCCCCTACCCCCGTGAGAAGGGGGCTCCTGCCTCAAAGGGAAATGGGACTGAGTGCAGGAGCCTGCTCGGGGCTCACAGTCAGAGTTCGAGTCCACAGAGGTATCCCAGTACATTTGCATAGACTGCAGAACGATCACACTTGTCACCGCACAGAGTTACAGATGTCATTGTTGTGCCGAGACCTTCTGATGCCTGTTCTTAGTGACTTTCAAGTACACCTCACAGCACTGTATTGTTAACGGTGTCACTGTGCCACACGTTACAACCCCGTGATGTGCTTACCTTGCAGCTGGAAGTCCGTACGCTGCCTTTGACCCCCTTCACCTGTTTGACCATCCATCCTTACCTCGGGAAACCGCCGATCTGTTTCCTGTATCTATGAGTTCGATTTTGACTTTTTTAAATTTTGACATTTTTAGATTCCGCATATAAGTATATCACGTGATATTTGTCTTTCTCGGACTCATTTCATCTTGGCTAAGGTCTACCCGTGTTGTTGCAAGTGGCAAGATTCCCTTCTTTGTTATGGCAAAATAATATTTGATTATTATTTACACAGGTCCTTGAATAATCTCATTTTGTTCAATGTTACTTCACTATAATGTCGATGAGATGCCATAGGAACTTAATTACTGTTTATATCAATCGGCCTGTTGTAAAATTGGTTTTGCCATACATGGTTTCACTTAAAGTTGCAGAACCTATCAGTGATGTTAAGTGAGGACTTACTGGGGGCTGTGTGTGTGTGTATGTACTCATATAAATACCTCGTTTTTTACACTTTTTTTTTTATTTTATTTATTTTTTAGAGAGAGGGGAAGGGAGGGAGAAAGATGGAGAGAAACATCAATGTGTGGTTGCCTCTCCCATGGCCCCCACTGGGGACCTCGCCTGCAACCCAGGCATGTGCCCTGACTGGGATTCGAACCGGCGACCCTTTGCTTCACAGCCCGCGCTCAATCTACTGAGCTACACCAACCAGGGCTAAATACCTCATTTTCTTTATTCATCTGTCGATGGACACTTGGGTTACTTCCATGTGTTTGCTACTGTAAGTAATGCTGCAATGAACATTTATCATGTCCTTTGGGTAATTACCCTGAAGTGCAATGCTGGATCATATTGTACGTAGTTCTATTTTTAACTTTTTTGAGGAACTACCCTATTATTCCCACAGTAGCTGTGCCAATTTACATTCTTACCAATAGTGCGCACAAGGGTTACCTTTTCTCCACATTTTTGCCAACACTTATCTCTTGTCTTTTTGATAGTAGCCATCCTAACGGCATGAGTTAATACCTTATAGTTTTCATTTGCAATCTTCCTGAAGATCAGTGATGTCAAGCACCTTTTCATATACTTGTTGGCCATTTGTATGTCTTCTGAGGAAAAATGTCCGATTTTTTTCCACCTGTGGGTGGGAATCCACATATGTGGGAGGCCAACTTGATTTGTGCAGGAACGTTTTTACTGTGCGTGTGGTGGCACTTGTAACCCCCCACTGTTCAGGGGCCAACAACTGTATTCAGATCCTCTGCCCATCAGGTTCCATTGGATTGTTTGTTTCACTGTGGAGTCATATGAGCTTTTCATATATTTTGGCTATAAACCCTTTACCAGGAATACGATTTGTAGATATTTTTTCTCATTTGGTAGGTTTCCTTTCCATTCTGCTGTGGTTTCCTTTGCCGTGGGAAGCTGTTGTGTTTGGTGCAGCCTCAAGTGTTTATTTCTGCCTTTGTTGTCTGTGCTCTGGGTGTCACATCCACAAACCATCACCAGGTCCAGTGTAAAGGAGTTTGTTTGCCATGTTTTTGTCTTCTGTGGTTTCAGATCTTATGTTCAAGTCTTTAATCCATTTTGAGTTGATTTTTGTGTATGGTGTTAAGATAGGGGTCCAGTTTTCCCAACATGATTTATTGGAGTGACTGTTTTTCTCCATGGGATATTCTTGGCTCCTTTGTCATAAATTAATTGATCATCTATATGTGGATTTACTTATGGGCTCTCTACTCAGTTCCATTGAGCTCTGTGTATGTTTTTATGCTAATACCATACTGTTTTGATTCTATAGTTTTGAAATATAGCTTGAAATCAGGAAGTGTGTGCCTCTAGCTTTATTCTTCTTTCTCAAGATTCATTTAGCTATTCTAGCACAATATTCTAGAGCAATCATGTGCTTTATCATAGGGCTTAGTTCAATATGAAATTCCTTCTTTTGCACTAAGAATTTTATCTGGATCAGGAAATTGTCAGTAAATACCACCAAGTTACTGAAAGAGGCAAGTCCTTGGAAGACCAATGGCAAAAGCAGGAAATTGACTTTCACAGGCAAAAAAAGTCCTTTTAACAGCAAAGCTTAGACAGACCAGGAGGAAGAATGAGATCACATGGGAATTGACACAGGAAGGGGAGAGGTGCAGGACGTCCTGGTGCCTGGTCACAGGAAAACCACTGAACCCAAGCAGCACAAACCAGCCTGTATGGGCTGTGCTGAGCGTTCATGCTAGAAACGAGCCAAGTACATTTTATGTCCAAACCAAGCACAGCCTTCCCCCACTGACCTAGCCTTGTTCCTACCCCTTCCGCTCTTTCTCACTTAATGAATGGGACCCCCAATCTCCCTGTCACTGGTCTCCCTGCAACTCCATGTGCCCAGATTCTGCCAGGTCTCCATGGCCTAGCTCAAGAAACATCAAGTCCCATCTCCCTCCTCAAGTCCCCAGAAAACCTTCTTTACCATCATCAAGGCTATTTGCATTCCTGACTGCCGCCTCCTCTCCAACGAGGTCGCTGGGACGTGCTCGTCTTTGTTTGCACATGCTGCCTGGAACACAGTAGGCCTTCAGACTATTGGTTAGCCTGAATGGCATTGAATGTCCAGGTCCTGTCCTCCTGCCACCTGTAAACTCTCCCTGCTTCTCAGAAGAGCGGCCAAGCCCACAGCACAGGACCCAGGGATGCGGAACCGAGGGCCCACCCCTTCTTTTCTGAGGCTCTAAATAGAAACGTCATTACTGCCATGAATTAGCTGCTGTTCTGAGAATAGTGGAAACGCAGAGCTCAGATACCCTGAGTCATTGACGTCACCTAATGGTGCTGCACAGGCCTAGAGAGACACTTAGATTTTCCAATAACAAAGAATTTTTATATCCCTGGCTAACCACAGTGTTTTTCCTCATCGAGGAGGCTGAAGTGAATGGCGATGGGTTTGTGACGGGAAGGGCTCCCTGGGGGGTGGAGGGGCGGCAGGGAAGCAATCTGTCTGCAGGTGGTTCCGGTGGGGCTGCTTTCTGGGGTCTAGCTCTGACGTCGGAACTTAGCCATGGGTTTGCATTGTAATGAGGAATGAAACTGTAAGCCGGGCTGCTGTCTTCTGGT
>PVKM010024580.1:0-20451 GCA_004027735.1 Carollia perspicillata
CACAGAGTGGCTTCCTCTCACTGGTCTCCTTCCCACGCAGGGGAGGGAGGCTCTCAGCTGTCCCCAACCTCCCCAGGTCCCTGTCCTCACCCCTCTGCCATCAGGAAGCCCCCACCCCATCTTTCAATACCCCACCCGCAGGACCCCCTCCTCAACCTGCGATTCCCGGCCCCCACCCGCAGCGAACTTGGCTTCTTTCGGCTCCCCTCCCTGGCGGGCAGAGGCAGCGCGTTCAAGTCCATTTAATCTTGGCAGAATGCAATTTCCTGCTTCAGGGAGCGGGCGGGTTTAGGAGGCTTAATGAGGGGGGAGGGGGAGCCAGGGAAGAGGAGAGGCTGAGTGGCCCGGGAGGTGGAGACAGAGCCCCTGAGAGGGGTGGTCCAGGAAGCTGGGGGTCTGTGTCTGGGGGTGGCCTGGGGGGTCTCTGGGATCACTCAGGGGTCAGCTCTTCAGCTTCCTGCTCCCACTGGTAGGTTAGGGCCGCCAGCAAACCCCCCACCCCTAGCCAGGCAGAGCGGGGAGGGAGGGGCCTCAGGGTGGCCCACTGTCAACAGCACGGGGGAGGGGCAGAGGCGTCCTAGTGCCCACAGGGTGGGGGGTCCTGGGGAAAACGTGCAGCTGAGGGGCTCTGAGGAGGGCCGTGGGCTCGGGGCAGGTCCAGGCCCCCAGGTGGGGGAGTGGGCCGCTGGGCTGGAATTTCAGCCCCAATTCCCCCAGGTGGGGGATGCTTATCAGGATACTGCCACGGAGGAGGCAGAGAAGATAAGGGACAAAGGGGCCTCTGAGCTGCCGGAAGCCCCACACCTGGTGGGGGCAGGGCAGCCAGGAGCCCGGCCTGACACCCAGACAACCCCTGGGGGGGACGGGCTGGGCGTCCTCCACTGGGCCCTCTCCGCACCCCTCCCCATCTCTTCCCGACCTGGTTCAGCCGACCCCTGAGACAGGGGGTCCCCAGGCTGGGCAGCACCTTTAGTGCACCGGAAGCCAGGAAGGGGGCAGTGTGTAGGGCTCTCACCAGGAGAAGCAGGCAGCCCAGAGTCCTCCCGGGGCAGTGCCCGGGGTAGGGAGGCTCTGCCAAGTCTGCGAGCCTGGGGACGGGACAGAGACCAGAGGCCTGAGAGGGTTAGGGGGCCTTGAGAGGCAGGGCTGGCCCCTGACGGCAACCCAAAGCCAGCTTGTCGTCAGACCCCACTCTCTCTGCCAGGAATCCTCCTGCTTGGGGCCCAGCAGGAATGCCCACGGAGACCGTGGAGGGCCGGCGCCCTCAGCCCCTTGGCGCCCTGGGCCCTCTTCCTCCGGACCTCAGTCTCCTCATTTGTGAATGAGAATGCTAGGACGGGGTCTCCGAGGAGTAGCCCACGCCTCCCGGAAGCAGGGGGGGGCCTGCCCCAGCCCCAGGGTCATCAGTAGGTGTAGGTGCGCTTGAATGGCAGGCAGGGGTGTGGAGATCGCTAGGACACCGGGGAGGAGAGAAGGTTCCAGAGGGACGCAGCCCTTGGCCTTGTGTTCTCTTGGAACCTCGAGGCCTCCCAGCTCCGCACCCATGGGAGGGGCGTCCGTTTCTCTGAGGAAGACAGCCTGCAAGCCACCAGCAGACAGCTCAGTGGTGGCCCAGGGTCCCCGCACCCAGCCCCTGGGCAGAGATGACCCGATTACTCAGACCTCTGCTTCCCCTTCCGACTGACTCGCCAGCTGCCCAGGGCCTGTGGCTGCCCCTCCCTCGGCCTCTTCCTCCGGCGGGGCCTCCCCAGGGCTGTTCCCAGGCCCGCACCTGCCTCTGCTGTCGAGCTCCACCCGCCGCTGGGAGCTCTTCAGTACCAGTCAAAACAGAGCGTCCTGCCCCTGTTCTCCCCACCTGCCCCCCTTGCCCCCGCCCCCGTGTTAGTGTCTCGTACGTCCAGACGCTGTCTGTCTGCGTCCTGCCTGCGGCAGCTCCCCAGTCCCACCTCAGGACACACCCCGTGGGTCCTGCCCGGGGCTCTAGCTCAGGCAGTTCCTAGGATCAGCAAGCCTCTAATTGGCTCTTTAAGGCCCAGTGCCACCACCTCTGCACAGCCTTCCCTGAGCCACTCATCCCTGCCCAGCAGGCTTGCGCACCCAGCAAATGTTTGGAGGGCCATGGGCTGGGCGGAAGGCTCCGGGCTGCCGTGCTGCGGGTTGGCTTCTTCCGGAGGGATGCTGGTGTGTGTCCTGCTTTGCTAGCGCTACACCCCCGTGAGAACCCCGCGAGGGCCCACTGGGTGACGGTGAGGTCGCCTTTGCTGGTGGGGGCGGCAGCGGGGCCCCTGTGCGGCTGCGGTGGGGGTCCTGCGTGCCTGACAAGCAGAGGCAGCGTGGCAGGATCTCGGCTGGAGGCTGCCTCATCCAGGTGGACCCTTCTGCTGGACGGCAGGGCAGATGCCTGCCCTCTCTCCTGGGGCCCCAGCAGGCGGCAGAGCAATTCAGGCAAGCCCTTGGCCCCTGCTGATGGCGTCTGTGTCTGTCACCCACTGGGGAGGTGACACCGGGGGAGTGCACCCTGCGTGCTGCTCCTAGCAATCTGCTCCCTCTTGGTGGCTAGTTTCACCCTCCCAGCCCCTGGGAGCGAGGGACTCGTTCTCCTATCACAGAGGAGAAAACTGGGGTCCAGAGAATGGGCTGTACACACACACAGGGGGGCGAGAGCCTCCCCTCCAGGCGTGGGTCTGAGGGGTCCTGGGCGGGGTCGGCAGGGACCTTGCTACGTCCGCGCATGCACATGCAGCCTCCCTGGCCTGCATGTTCGGGCGGGTGGAGAGAGGTACAGTGAGGTCAGGCTGCTCAGCGGCCCTGCCCGCAGTGGCCACGATCCCCCTCCAGAGGAGGCTCCAGCAGCGGCTTGGACGGCAGGGCCAGAGCGGCGGGGCTCCACCACAGCCAGACCCTCACCAGTCTCCACACTGACGGAGGGGCTTCGGTAGCTGCCAGCCCCTTCCCTGCCTGGGGCCCAGCTCCCAGCCCTCCTAAGGCCTCCCTAAGGGGTCGGCCCAGGAGCGGCCTGGGCCCCGAGACGACTTGAACTTCCTGACTTGTGCCCCCAGGGTCTCTCGAGGTGACCCCGGCCCTCAGTCCCAGGCCTGTAAGCCTGCCCTTCCACTTCTCAGAGACAAGGTTGTTGAAATTTCAGGCCTTACGGGGGTGGAAAGTCAGCAGTGGGGGTGGGGACGTGGTGGCGTCCTCACCCAGTGAGCAGGGGCCCAGTGGCAGGCCAGCCCATGTGACTGTCCTCCCAGAGCCCGTGTGACCCTTCGCCCCAGGCAGACTCCACCAGACCCTCTGGAGTTCATGGGCCAGAACGAGGTGAGGCGTGGCGACGCTGGGCTCTGCTGCCCAGCGCCTGGCGCAGGGTTGGGCGTGTGTGAGGTCTGCAAAGTGAATGACAGTGAAGCATGAATGAGTGATGAATGAATGAGTGACTGAAGTTCGACTGAGACGAAAGGCAGAGACAGGGCTTTCCCCCAGAAGCTCAGAGGACAGAGACTAGCTGATAATTGGGGAGAACTTTAGGAGCGGGGGACAGCGTTTGAGCCAGGCCAGAAAGACCCGAGAGCCAGCCCGGGGAGATGGAGACTTTCCTGGTGGGAGGGAGACAGCCTGGGCAAGGGCTTGAGAGCCATGAGCTAGTAGTAGGGTGATGAGGCTGCAGCCCTGCAGGGTTCCTGCAGGGCCCCTCTGGGGACCCACGCAGCCAGGCCCTGGGCAGTGGCTACCCACCTATGAGGTTTGTCTGGGAGCCCCCGCAGGCCCCCTCTGTGTGACCTGCTGCCTTAGCCAGCAGGCGGGGTTTTTGTTGATTTTGACTCAGACTTTTAGGGCCCTTGCTTTTCTTTCCCCTTTTGCCAAATGGTCTGGCCTGGTAGAGGGTGGGGTGTCCCTGGCATGGGAAGGTGTGAAGATCCCATCCACCCGTGGGGTGAGTTCTCTAGAGCCCGGGATCCACAGGACGTGCAGTCCCATCTGTGGTGGGGTGGTTAGTGCCCTTGATCAACAAGAGCCAGCGGGAGCAGGAACTGGCACCCTCCCCCAGGTTCAGGGGGGCAGGGGTGGTGCTCACAGTTGAACACAGAATTTCTTTGAGACTCTGGCTGGTGGGGACACATGCCTTGGGCCCCTCTCCAGCTCAGCCCTTAACCCCCACCCCCAGGGCCCCTTCCCCAGTGGAAGGCCCAGGACAATGAGGACTCAGCCTGGAACACCCTGTACGACCCAAGGCTGCGGAACCTGAACCCTGAGCAAGCCAAAGGTCCAGGACCGGGCCCCTTCTGTGGATGACTAACTCCAGCAAGAAACACCAGTGTTACTCAGAGAACAGGCCTCAGCCGGTCCTACCGTGCCCCTCCTGGGGAACCAGGCAAAACCAGAGCCTCAGCTGGGAAGTTCGGGCTTCCCGAGGGCCTGTGTTGTCCCAGGGCCTTGGGATGCTGCCTGAGATCTCATCTTTGGGCCCCCAAGAAATTCGGATTCCTCTCACGCTGGGACAGATATCCTTGGCCGGGAGGCACTGATCCGTGGCTAGGGCGGGTGACACAGAGGGAGGGGCTGAGCCGCAGCCCAAAGCCTTCAGGGCACAGATGCAGGCTGAGATGGGAGGCGGAGGGAACCACCTGTGTGACCGTGACTGAGGTGGAGGCGGCACAGAGTGGGTGCTCGGGCAGGCTGTGCACACATGAGTTCATCCTTCAGGGTGGCAAGAGCAAGGCACCCAAGTTAGTCTGGGGGAGCTGGAGACAGGCCAGAGGGTGGTGCAGATTTCTGATATCTCCCGCGCAGGCCTTGCCCCCTCCCTCCCTCCCTCTCTTCTCCCCCTCCCCATCCCTTATCCCTCCATCTAGGCTGGTCCCTGCTCCTTCCTGCAGCTAATATGAGCTTTGTAGAAACTTGTCCTCAGATTAAAGCTTCAACCACTGTCTCAGCAGAGGGGGCAGGGAGGCCAGCCATCCAGGCCACGGGCCGGGTGTGTGGGAACCAAGGACCAAGCCTCTCTCCCTGCGCCCAAATCTCAGGTCAGACCTAAGGGATGGGCTCCAGAGGAAAGGCGAGGGGACCCCGGCTGGTTTGGAAGGTGCTCAGTGGCGCCCCCAGTGACCAGCCCAGGCCTCTCCACTCTCTCCTGCATGCCCATCGCTTCCTCTGTGGCCCCTCAGGAGCCAAAGAATCCTTTACAATCTCAAATCAGACTGTGCTGCACCTCATTACCCTCCGGCCAGTCCTAGTGTTCTCTCAATCAGCAGGTGCCCCCTAACGCTCAAGGGGGCCCTAGTCTGGAATCCGCAGACAAGACCGCCCAGGCCGCTCCTCTTCATGGTCGTGGTATTCCCTTCTGTTGAATGGGCTCCTGGTGATGTTCCAGTCAAGGTGAGCCAGAGGCCTGACCCTTCCTAGGACTCCACAGACAGCGCAGGTGGAGGCCACGACCCCTGGGTGTGGGGTCAGAGGCCAGGGATGGCCAAGGGAGCAGCCCTGTCCAGCTCTGTTTGGAAATCAAACCCTCATAGGACAGAAAGGCACCCTGTCCTGGGTTAGAGAGCCCGGGCTCAGCTTCGCTGCCCTGCCAACTGTGGCCCAGAGAGCAAGAGGCTCATCAGCTGGATGAAGTGCTTGGCTGGCACCACGCCGGCCAGGGCAGGCCCAGCTCCACGCCGCCTGGCATGAGCCCTGCTATCCGACCCTCCTCCAAGGCATTGGGGCCACGAGCTGGCGGGAGGTCCTCTGTAAGGAGCCCTTCTCCTGGGCTGTCCGATGCTGCTGTTCCGCAGAAGCCTCATGGCTCAGTGGGCCCCAATCCTCTGTGTCGGGCAAGAGGTGGGGGAGACCAAAACAGGATGCTCTGGGCTTAGGTCTCTGGTCTGAGAGTATAGACAGCGACCTCCTGTTACAGCCTTTTCTTGTGGGGGAACTGGAGCCAAGCTTCGGGAAGAGGACCAGGGTAGCCGGGTGCCCCAGTCTGCCTGCTCGCCCTGCTCCCTCCCGGGGGGTCGCCTTCATCTGGGTCCACTTCCCTGTGTGTAGTGGGGGACCAGGGGAAGCCGCTCCACGGCTGTCACGGAAGGGACATTCCCCAGTCATTTGGAACTAAGTAAGTCCAGATCCCAGCTCGCAGGCCTGGCTGCAGGACCTTCCTTGGGCCCCCTCCCCCAGGACTGTGGCCACACAGGCACATGCAGGGGTGTGCGCGGCAGATGTGGGCCTGGGAGGCAGCCAGAAACCCCACAGGATCCAAGCCCATCACAGTCAGCTCGTGCGGGGGCTGCCCAGGCCTCACTGCGCTCTGAGGTGCACTTCTGCCCCTGGGGGGCTCACCGCTGGAGCTCCACTGCCTTTTAACTCAAGGCCAAGTCTACCTTGAGTCCCTGCTGCTGCAGCTCCAGACGCTCTGTGATCAGCCTGGCTCTTAGGTAGAAGAGATAACAGCCAATGGGCATCCGACCCTGCTCCACCCGGAGATGCGGGTAGAACGCGGCTCCCAGACCCCAATCGGGGGACAGAGGGGCCCTGGGCTGAGGCGCCTCCAGTTCAGTCAGCAGGAGCCCTGAGGCTGGGGTGGGCCTGCTGTGGGTGGTGGAAGAGGGGAGGATGCAGCCCTGAGCAGAGGGCAGGTGTCCACAGGTGGGCAGGGAACTGGGGGGACAGCCACTGTAGAGACTTGGCTTTGACTCTCAGCGAAGTAGGAGCTTTTGAGAGCTTCGGGCAAGAGAGAGACATGACCTGGCTTCCGTTTTAACAGCGCCCCCCCCCCCGACCCCGATCAACTAGACCATGGAGTCTGCAAGAGCAGCGGTCAGTCCAGTGGGGAGGCTCCTGCACTTGACCAGAGACAAGGCTCCTGTGGTCATGGAGGTTTCAGCGACAATGGCTGCAGGGCTGCTCGCCAGGAAGTGGTCATCTGATACTTTGTATATTTTGAAGGTAAAGTTGAAAGTATTTGCTGATGGTTTGGATACAACTGTGAGTGGGAGAGTCCAGGCTGATTCTTGGCTTTTTGGCCCAAGAAGCTGGAAGCTGGAGCTGCCCCAGCTCACTCGGGAGTGGCCAACAAGTTGCTGATCGGGGCTTCCAGGCTGGTTTCCGGATCCCAGTCTTTTCTACACAGACCCGTCTCCTCAGCTGGGCTCCGCCTGAGCCCTAGGTGCTGGGGCTGCCCAACCATTACCCACCCAGTGCCCAGGGGCCCCCAAGCACTGGAGGCAGGGCCTCTGCCATCATGCAAAGGAAACCCAGAAGCCCCAGCCAACTCGGCTAGGAGGCCTCTCTGAAACCAGATAAGGACTGAGCACCAGGCCTGGGACCTGGGCTCCCCAGCAGGGGCTGGCAGGCCCGAGTGGGCGAGGGACGGCTGTCTGGCCCCTGTCTAAACAGGACATGCTTAGGCTGGCTGACAGTCATGGGTCACTTGGCAGCCAGCCAAGCTCGGGCCCACCCAACCCCCACCTCCCTCACCCCCCAAGTACAAATACACACACACGATGGGGGGGGGCATGTGAGGGTCACATCCTTGTGTCCCCCTCTTGTTCACTCTCGACTCATGAGAAGCAGCTGCCGGTGGGATAGGCCCACGTGGGGACCAGCTGGGAGGATGCAGAGGGGCCTGGGTCCCAGACAGGATCTTGGAGGGTCTGGATGGGGCAGCAGGACCAGCAGGGGCCCAAGGAAACTCCTGGCTGGGCCGAGAGGATTGGCTTTCTGGGGGGTGATGTCTTCCCAGAGGCCTGAGGCCCTGGAAGGGAATAGGGAAGGTTCCAGGCACAGGGGAGCAGCATGTGCAAAGACCCAGAGATGGGCAGGAAGAGCTCCTGGAAGAGGCTTGGGGTGAGGCAGCCCGAAGAAGGGAGGCCAGGCCCTTGTGCAGAAAGGGACAGCGTTCCCGGGTGAAGGCGGCGGCCTAAGGCTCCGGTCTGGAGGAAATATGGGGTTTACACTGGCACTGAAGTCTGGGAAGAGCATTCCTGGTAGAGGGGACAGCAGCAGAAAAGGCCTAGCGGCAGCTTTGGGGAACAGCCAGGGAGGTGGGTCGTTCCAGTTTTGATCGGCTCACAGCCAGCCCCTGGGGCAGGCTGGGCAGGAAAAGGCTGAGCGGGAGGAGCCGACCCCCATTCCAGCTCGGGGCTGCTGGCGACTCCTCGATGCCCGCCCCCTCCTGGTGCTGCTGGAGCAGCCTCCCTGCACCCCTCCCTGGCCCCTTTTCCAACACTCCCCCTCTCAGGGATCCAGTTCCGGCAAGGGCGGGTGGGGGCTGGGCCAGAGAGCAGGCAGCGCTTGGGGCAGGGGAGATGAGAAAACCAGAAAGTGGGGAAACCTGAGCCAGCAACGCCAGGGCCGGGCGGGCCAGGGCTTGCTTATCCTGCTAGGCCCGGGAAACAGGTTCCCCAGAGACCGGGCCAGAGGGGGGAGTGCTGGCTTAGTCGCCACCTTCATCCAGGGGGCACGGCGGGCCTCTGCAGCCCGGGCCTTCCCAGTCCTGCCTTCCGGATGCAGAGGCCCAAAGCACAGTCTCTCTCCACTTACCCATATAGTGGGCCTCCCCCTCCCCACCTGAGGATGCAGGTCACAGGGTGGACAGACAGAGGATGGTCAGGCCCCACGGCCCAGCTGGAAGAGCCAGGAGGAAAAGAGACAGGAGCGCTTCCAGAACAAAGACTGGACCAGCCCGAAGGCCCGGGGCAGGGTGGAGAAGACCTCCGAAGCTCCCCCGCCTGCTGTCAGTCCTGGGTGGGGGCCGAGACAAAGGGGCCAATTCCGTCCCAACTGCAACAGCCGTTGTGGGGCCGTGGGCGCCTCTGAGGCTCCCGCAGGTGCAGGTGCCAAGCCGTGGGTCCACAGCTACACAGTCAGGGCGTCGCCCCGGGGGCCTGCCTTGTAGGCACCAGAGGCCAGCTGGGAAGGAAGTGGGGGCAGCTCCGGGAGGGCCACCCCAGAGGCTTGGTTGGTGAGGGAACCAGACCTGGCGTAACCAGCTCGTACGTCCAGATTGGTGCCAGGGCGGGCGGTGGGGGAGCTGAAGAAGCATGCCTAGGGTCTGAGTGTCCAGCAGAGAAGGGGCAGGCCTGGCCAGCGGGCCACTCCACAGGGCGTCCTAGGTGGCTCTCAGGTGAAGTAGCATGGGTGAGTGGCTTTTGGAGGGGGAGACAGAAGGACCCCGGGTGGCAAGAAGAATGTCGGGTGGGGCCAGAGAGTCCAGAGGGGTTGGGTTGTAGGGCGGAGAGTTGGCTCCTGGCCACTTGGCTCTCAGCTCCGGTTCCCTCCCCGATGCTCAGATCAGATCGGGTGCTGCAGAGATTCGCTCTCTGATTCATTCAGTGAAGACTTATTGACCTCCGTAAGTGCCGTGTGCGGCTCCAGCACCCACGGCCAACTCAGGACACCAGTCTGGGCTGCGGGCCCTTGGCTCTATGGGTCCCCGTGGCCCGGCCCTTCCCTCCTAGAACCTTCCCAGAGCTCCTCCCAGTCTCCTCTTGCTCATCTGTACGATGGGGATGCTGAGGCCTGCTTCATGGTGGGACTGTGGAGTGCCGTGGGCTGAATAACTACAAACCCGGCATGCAAGGCTCCCTACCTGGCATGGAGGCTGGCTGCAAGGGGCCTTTGGACACCTGAAATGGTGTCCAAATATATATGTTTTATGTATATATATATATATATATATATAAATAAAACAATTTCCATATATGTGTGTGTGTGTGTGTGCGTACACACACACACCTCAGCCCAGCAGACACAGGGCAAGGGAGCAGTGCAGATCCACTGCTGCAATCATAATTGTTCTTATTTGTATTGATTATTCAGCCTTCTCAAATTGTTTAGGAGAGACTTGGCGTTCCGCCGTGTGTAGCCAGGCTCAGCGCTAGCTCTCTCCCCGCTCACTGTCCGCTCCCCGCCCCTCCCAAGACCTCCGTGTCCCGGGCCTGTTCTGTGTGTGTGTGTGGAGCTCTAACTGGACAGACCCACTGAGTCTTTCTCCTTCCCAACCCAGCATGCTGGGGTTTTTGGCAAGTTCTTAGAACTCTGCTTTAGTGATCCGATGATGATCACGCCGGGGGTGGTGACCGAGGTGGCGGGGCTCTGAGGGAAGCCGGCGCTGCGGGTGGTGGGAAGGATGGTGTTGGAAACCACAGTAATGGTGGCATAAGGTGCGTGGTTGATGGTGGCTCAGTGGCGGTGACCTCCGGGGTAACCCTGGTACAGAGGAGTGGGGATGAGGAGCGATGACGGTCACAGTGCTTCAAATGAGACAAGACAGAGAGGAGAGGTGCGGGCCCTGTCACGGCAGGCAGCCACTCTACTCCAAGCTGGGGTCTCCTCCCTCCAACGGTCAGCCCCTGCAGGAAGCCTGTGGGCCAGCACTCCGAGGCCCATCAGCAGGACCCTCGACATCCCGCTCCACCCCACGTCTGCAGTCAACCAGCCACTGGGGCAGAGGGACAGAGGCCTTCTCCAGAGGACCTAGTTAGCCAGGAGGAGGGTGCGGGGAGAGAGGAGCCCTGAGAGGGGGACTAGAGAAAGGGGAGGAGTTGGGAGGAAGAGGAGGGAGAGGAGTAAGAAAAAAAGGGAGGGTGAGGAGAAGGAGGGGAAGAAGAGGACAGAAAAGGAGAAGACAAGGCAGGAAAGGAAAAAGAAGGGGAGGAGGAGGAGGAGAGGGGAGAAGGAGGGAGAAGAGGAGACAGGAAAGGAGGAGGGCGCAGGAGTAGAAGAGGGAGGAGTGAGTGGACAAAGACCACCCCTTGGGACTTTAGCAAAGTGCCTGAGACTGTGGTCCTGGCTGGTGAGGCCACGACCTTGGGGGGTTGGGTTGGGTAGAGGGTCCTTCCCCTTCAGTTGCAGGGTTCTGGGGTCATCACAAGGCCATTCGAAAGCAAATGTCCCTTTTAGGAGAGGAGGCCCAGCCTATCTGGTTTCTCTGGGATATAGAACCATAATGGGTGGGTCCCTGGGGCTGCTGGCTTGAATTAATAAGGCTGGAGGTTGTGGGGAATCACAGGGAGCCCAAGAGTGGCTGGCAGAGCTGTGAGGCTCGACTGCGGCGACCCGGCCTGGGCTGGAGCGTGTCGGCAGCATCCAGCGGTGCCAGCTGTCCCAGTGGCTGCACCGCCACCTGCTGAGCGTCCGGGGCAGTCCTGGGTCCTGCGCTGCGGAACTCACACGCGCGGCCGGTCATCAGGGAGTGGGCAGGAGCGACACGACCAGGGGTGCGCAGGTGAGCGCAGGCTCGTTGCTCCCCGGCGCGCTTGCCCTTCCCGCCAGGGAGTTGAGTGCCGGGTAAACACCAGACGCCGGAGCTCGGTGTATCCACCGAGAGACAAAGCCAGGGCGGGGCGGGGGCGCCGCCCGCGAAGCCAGGGCGGGGGCGCGGGGTGCAGATTAACCTCCCCTGGCTCGGGCCGCCCCACCGGTCGGGAGACCCCAGCCTAGCCAGCGGACAGGTGGAGCGGGGGCGGGGTGGCGGCCGGGCGGGTCCCGCCCCGGGGGTGGGGCCGGGCGGGGCGGGGCCGCGCTATGCAAATGTCGCCCACGGTGGCCAATTAGGGGCGCTCCCCGCGCGGCTAGGAGCACCCCGTCCCGGCTGCGGCCGCGAGACCAGAGCCAGCGAGCTGGAGAACGGCCGTGGTCTGGCCAGCCCCGAGTGCAGCGAAGGGCCAGCGCTTGCGGCGAGGAGCGGCGCATCCCCGCGCGGCCGCCGGGCCCCAGCCCAGCAACCAGGCAGGCACCGCGCCATCGGGCCGAGCTGAGCGCAGCGCCCCGAAGCCGAGCGCGCCGTTGCCCGCGCCCCGCGTCCCGCGCCGGGGAATGCGCCCTCGGCGCGCCGGCCAGGGGGCGCCCGCAGCCCACCCGGGGGGAGGCGGCCCCGAGCGCCCCTGAGCCTTCCCATGGCCCGGGCTGGGGCCCGGGGCCTCAGCTGCCGACGCGCTTGAAGCCCTCGGAACCCGTTAAGCCGGGGCCGCAGCGCCGATCCGTGTTCAGGCACAGCGGCGAGAGGGCTCGGGCAGGGCCATGGCCCCGGGGGGCCGCTAGTCCGGCCTGGCCCAACCGGGAGCGGCTCTGCCGCCGCCGCCGCCCGGGAGCCCAGGCCCCGCCGCCGCGGAAGAGGTGAGTGCAGCGGGAAGCGGGAGGGAGCGGCCAGAGGCGGCCGGGCCACCCTTCGATCCCTCTGGGACCCGCGGCACCGCAACTCTGCGCAAGTGTCCGAGGCGCGGGCATCGGAGGGTCAGGGGGCTTACCACAGGCACAGGGGCGACCGAACTGGAGTGGGCGCTGTACCTGTTCGGTCTGCCGGACCCTCGGCATTGGGGCGACATGGAGGTGTGTGGATGATGTGGCCTGCGGAGTCTCCAGTGTGCAAAGCAACTTTTTCCCATAAGATTCTGGGTGGGTGGGTGTTCCCTTACCCCCCCCGCCCCCACGTTCCTGGAGCGGGAATCCGAGTGCCCCTTCTCCTGGCTCAGCTCTCTCTCCCACTAACGCCTCAGGCAGCGCAGTTCCTGGGTAGGTGCGCCCGGCCTGCCTCAGTGTCCCGATCTGACAATCTTCTGCTCAAAGGAAGCACTCAGTTGGCTGCCCCCACGTGGAGGGTCTCCCAGGTCCGCAGGGCAGGAGGACTGCCAGCCCCAAGGCTTTTCTCTCAGCGCTGTGCCAGCCCCCTAGCCCCGAGGTGCCAGCTTGGGTTTGCTTTTCTGAAGGGGGTCTTGCTCCACTAGGGACCCAGTTGCATGTGGGGTTTAGGTGAGCCGGGAGAGCCTGCCACCCGTTTGGGCAGGCTGGGGCCCCAGTGATGAAGTGAGCGGGAGACACCAGGAGCTTGATGGGTTCTCCCAGAGCAGGTGGGACCAGAAAGTGTTAAGGTGGCCCACGGGTGAGGCAGGGATGGCAGGAGGGGGTCACCTGGAGCTGGAGCTGAGGGCCTGGCTGGATAAATCACTTCTCATTCTTGAGATAACTGTCTTGTGAACAGCAGCCCGTGAACACCTGGGGGAGGGGGTGGACTCAGCACTGCCGTGTCTGCCCTGGAGCTGGGCCAGGCTGTGGGCTCCTTTCCTCCTGAACTCGCCCCGATCGTCTCCCAGAATATGGGAACTACGCCCGGGGGTTGGGAGGCTCACCCAGAATATGGAAACTACGCCCGGGGGCTGGGAGGCTCACCACAGCCCAGGGGGTTAGGTGGAGCCGGAGCCTTTTCCAAGGCTGCAACAGGAGTGTGCCCAGACCAGTGGGGTGGGTGTCCTGGGAGACGAGGGCGCTGGGCACAGCTACGTTTGCTGCTGCCCCTCAGTTCTGAAGGAGCCAGGTCCGGAAGTGTGGCTGGGGGAAGAGGAGGCCGGCAGCCCAGGCTCAGCCTCCCACTGCTCTGCTAGGCATACCTCGAGGGGGAGGATGGAGCCAAACCCAGGTGACCTTGACTGGGAACCCCCCCACCACCACCACCATGAAAGGAGGGGTTTCAATCCCAGCTCTGCTGGCCTGGCTCTGCTTCCTGGTCCGTGGGGCGTTGGGGGAGGGGGGAACCAAGGAACCAGGAGGGCGAGTGTCCAGGAGCTGGGTAGGGGGTGGGATGCTGTTAATTTCTTCCCCGTGTTCCCCCACAGCCCCTGCTCCTTACTCCCTTCCAGCCTGGCAGTCCTCGGCCCTGAGAAGCCTACCTCCCTTCCCCGAGGCAGGCTGTCCACCCCTACCCCCACCCTCATCCTAGGAGGTCTGGAGCCGACCAGGCGATTCTACCACCTAGCCCCCTGCCCCGAGCCCAGGTGCCTCCAGACCCCCTTGATCCACCGCCCCTTCCCTGCACCCCTCGCCAGCCCCAGCTCCTCGGTTCTTTGTTCAAGCGTCTCTCCTCCGTCCCTCCCTCTCTCCTCCCTCTCTCCTCCTCCCTCCCGCCTGCCTCCCTCCCTTGCTCCCTCCCACCAGCCTTCTTTCCTTCCTTCCTTCTCTGCTCTCCTCCTGGTGGGCTCCCAGGTGGCGGTGCCTGTCCCTTCTCTGTCCACTCACCTGGGCTAGGTGACTGGGGGCTTCTCTGGGGCTGGGGCTGAGAGGAATGCATCTCGGGGTCGGCAGAGGGGAGGTGACTGCAGCAATGCCTTCCCCAAATCTCCGTCTGTCCTCCCCCTCTCCTTCCTCCCCTCCCTTCTCCTTCACAGTCCCCAGGCCGCCAAAGGAGGGGACTTGGACTCGGGCCTGAGGCCCTAGCAGATTGGATCGTCCCTCAGTCACCCCTTTAAAGGGCCAGAGCACTGTGGAGTTCCCTGTAGGGGTCCAGCAGGGCAAAGCCTTCCGCCTTCCTGGACACCTTGGGGGACTCCAACACTGTCCCTGATGACCCTGACCTTGTCGCCATGGAAATGGATGCGGGACAAATGGGGTCATGGGGAGGAGGGGAGGTGAATCAGCCTGAGGCCCCTGGTACATGGGACCGAAGCTCTCGGAGGGACGCTTTCTGCATCTCGATCTCCCCAAGGCAGGACAGTGTCTCCCAGCTTCCCTGAGCCCCACCCCACTAGCAGGTCAAGTTCTTGAGCAAACGCATGCTTGTTAAGACATGTGTGGGCACGCAGTGAGGATGCATGTGTGTGTGCTTATCCACAGCAGTAAGTGGGGGCCTCTCCCGTGAGCACCCCGAGGACGATGTGGACACGCAGCCCTTTCCCTGCCCCCCAACCCCCTCATCGGAGCCTGCCATTCAGTCAGCACCAGCGAGGCTCCAGCAGGCAGGGGGCGGGGCTGGTTCTGAGGGAGCATCTGCCTTGGGGATTTTGAAGAAGCTGGAGAGGTGTGTCAGGCCCGCTAGAGAGGCTGTTCCCACCGAGGGCGCCACCTGGGGAAGGGGCCGGTGGCCTGAGGCTGCACTTCCTGTCCGAGGAACCACGAGGGGTTTGCCCTGGCAGGAGAGGCAAAGGCTGGGGGGTGGGGGTCAAGGCAGGGCACCCGGGTCTGTCTTGTGGGGCCTGATGGTCCGATGTGGCACCTGGGCCTGGCTTCAGCACGTGTCAGCCCGTGCAGGGGCTGGACAGGCCACAGTACGCCTCACCCCACCCCGGGGTCCTGAAGTTGACCTGGGGCCCTCCCTCCGATGGGAAAAGGGGATAGACAGGGCAGATCTGGAGGCTGGGGCTCACATTGTCATCCTTGGTGCCCCCACCTCCAGTGCATCTGGGTCGGGGGGTTGGGAGTTGGCGCTGGTTTTTGCCGGGAGGGAGCAATATGTTCCGACAACTGGTGCTGGGCTGCGTTTACCCAACAGCAAGCCTGCCCGGGGAGACAATATTTGAAAAACATAGTATTGAAACTTGGGGGTGGGGGAGCTCTGCAGGGGAGACTGCAGGCCTGCCTAGGTGAGCCAGCCATCCTAGCTCCCCTTCTGCACCCTCTCCAGGCAGAACTAGAACTTTTCCTAACAGGAAGTCCTTCTGTAGGTCTGACCTGGATCCCTCCTGCTGTGATCGCAGTAAAAGGAGGCTGCTATTCTTTGCCTCTCCTTTTCTGGCTGCTGTGTCTCTTCCCATGTAGGCTGTCTGCGCGTGTCTCCCTCACCCTCCACTCTCTCCCACGTACCCCACCTCACCCCAGGTCCCGATTTTCCTGTACTGGGAGGGGAGGTTTCGCTGGAGCAGGCAGGCAGGGCTGGGCCCACCTCTTTCCCCCAGCCCGTGAGGTGGGAGAGGGACGGGCAGCCCTGGTGGTTGGGGGTGGGGACCAGGAAGAGAGCCTGTGGGGTACAGAGGGCTGCAAGATGGCCTGCTGAGCTGGGCCCTGTGAATGGCGCGCCCGGTGCTGGGGGATAGGGGTTGCGGGGTCGAGTCCCTGGTGGCCCTCTTAGCTCTGCCAGCCCCAGGCTGCACCTGGTTGCTTGATTCGGGTCTGTTGGTTACACCTCCCCAGACAAAAGCAGAGACAAGAAGGTACACAATGTTTGCGCCCTGGGGCATTCATGGCTCCAGGCTGAGGGTGTGAACGAGGAGACACCCGTAACCCCGTTTGTTCAGATTGGGAAATCGAGGTACCTGGGGCAGAATTACATAAGGGAAACGTGGGCAGGGCAGGACTCCCCTACCTGCCTCACACATTCCAATCTTGATCCCCCCTCCCAGGTGTCCAGACAGTCCAGCCTGCTTCCTGGGCCCTAGGCCCCTCCCACAATGCCTGTCACTGGTCTCATCCTCTGGGCTTTCCTGGTGTTTGGGGCCTGGCCAGCCACCCCCTTCCAGGACCACCTCCCAGCCACACCTCGGGTCCGGCTCTCATTCAAAGGTAAGAGGCCGCCTTGCCGTCCCGCAGCCTCGTCCTCTGTGCACAGCACCTGGTGCGGTGCTCGGGGGAGAAGAGCAGCCAGGCAAACCAGGACAAAACATGGAGCCACGCGGGTCGCCCTGGCGGGGGGGTGTGGTGGGGACAGGGAGGTGGTGACCTGCTGGGAAAGGCTGGACACGGGGCCACTTAGACATTTTGAAGAAGGTTCTTGAGTCAGTCCCTTCTAGAGTCAAGACATGAGGCCTCGGGGAGGCAGCCTCAGGTGTGCAGAGGCTGCTACAGCTCCCAAACTGGTGTGTGCAGGAGCCCTTCCTGCCGCGGCCGTGCCTGGGGTCCTGGCCGGGGCGGTCCCTGCGGTGGAGGGCCGCACCATCCCCCAGACATGGAGGCTTCGGAAAGCTGGAGGAGCGGGGCCTGCTCTGTAGGCTTGGCTGCTTGAGGGACCTTCCTGTGGGTCTCCCCGTGTGGGAGGGGTTCCCGGGAGTGACGGGGGGAGGGCTGTGGGCTGTGCCTGGAGGGAAGGCCACCTGGTGGGTTCTGGGAAAGTGTGTCTGCTTTGGAAGACCATGGAAGGTTCCAATGCTGGGCTGGGGTCTGCCGAGAGGCGGGTCCTGCAGCTCCAACCCCTTGGCACCTAAGCCACCGGGCGGGTGACAGTGCGAGGCGCACACATCCAGCTACACAGATGGCTCGTCACTGGTCCCTTCCTGGAAGGTCTGTGTGGCCAGGAGAGTCTGCACTTGGTCTGGGGGACCTAGGGTCACCCCGAGTCTCAAGCCTTGGCCCTCCTCTCGCCCGAGGTCGCTTTGTCCAGCCGCCTGCCCTGGGTGGGGCGACTCGATGCTGGCTGGCCAGGTTTCCGGGCACACATATTGGGGTGAAAGGCTGGGCTGACCTCTTTCCTTCCTCAGGCTTGGCTGAGACCCAGCCCTCACCTCATCGTGTCCCCGCGTCCCCTGGCAGAGCCCTTCCCCTGACCTCGTCCCGCCCCTGCCGCTTGGTGGGGACAGCCGGGCATGGCTCTCTAAGGGGGGCCTGGAAGCAGTCCTTGCAGGCCTGAGAAGTGGGCTGAAGTGTGGAGTGGTTTGGTTTGTGGAAATGGCCCCCTTCCCAGGCCTGGAACGTGAGCTATCTATTCTGCTGAGCCCCCTTCCCTGGTGGAATTCTCAGAGCAGGTTCATGAATCTTGAAAGGGCCTAATTCCCCCTTCCCAGCCCCATGTGCGGGCAGCAGGGTTAGAGCATCCCGCAGGGAGGGAGGGTGGCTTGCTTGCTTTCCACACCCCAAGGACCCTGAAGCCCAGATACCCGCTCTGGGTGACATCTCCGTCATCACCCTGGGGACCCATGAGAGGCAGCAGGTGGGATGAGACATAGGGAGGTCCTCTGTAAGCTCCTTTGAAACCTTCTTGGACCTCCGGGGGGCAAAGGGGCAAAGGCTTTTGTTCCAGTGTTCCAGAGAAAGAAACAGAGGCTCGGGCAAGGGCAAGGCCAAGGTTAGGCAGGAGGCAGAAGCGAGGCCAGAAATAGAACCCTGGTGTTCTGGCCTTGTCGACGCCTGACGCCCACATCAGTCAGGTCGATTCCCTCTCAATTAGCTCTGAAGCCAACACCTGCGGTGACTAAAAGCCTGGCTCCTGGCAGCCTGGCCCCTGGCAGCCAGCCGACGGTGGCGCTGACGGTGCTGGCAGCCTGGGTGGGGCTGCGGGACGCCCGGGGCCGCCCCGTCCCAGGGCCTCGGTGCCTTTGCGCATGTAGGTGTCCCTGCTGCAACGGCCCTTCTTTATCCCCCCTTGATCTTGTGTCCTAGTTTTATGGTTAATGTCACTTCGTTTAGCCGAGACTTGAGTGCCTACTGTGTGCCAGGCCCTGTCATGTCCCTGCGGTGGCCCTCGGTGAGGGGTAAGTCCTCACCAGGTGTTTGCGGAGTGAGAACACAGACCAGCACCTGTAGAAACTAGGGCCCCCCAGCCGGGCCAGGGGTTGGGGGGGGTCCTTCTTCTCCTGGATACACAAGGCAGGCACAGAGAGGGACGCTCTCAGAAGCACTGGTGGTTGCTCTGGCTCCATGCCTCAGTTTCTCCATCTGTGCCTTGGATGGGTATAGCAGCTGGCATACCGGGCCTCGGGGACTCAGCCAAGGCTCCTCCCCTTCCCTGCCGGCGTCCTGCTGCACTCGGGAGGTGCTGGCACGAGGGGCCAGCCTGCCCAGGGCAGATAAAGGAACAAAGGCGGGGACTGGGCCAGACTTGGGTTTGTCGCCTGCCTGTCCGCCTGGGCATCCCAGCCAAGTCTGCAGCCGAGAGAGCATAAGGGGGCAGGAACCCAGGGTTCGGTCAGAATTAGGGGGTCCTGTGGCCCACCTCCTGAGCGCCCATCAGCAGCACAGCCAAGGTCAAGCAGAAGGGAGGGGTCAAGATTGCCAGGAGCAGGCGAGGTGCCCTTGAAGAGTCCATGGGGCTTGGGACAGAGAGCCTGGACAGCAGGACCCTCTTCTCTCCACCCCTCCTTGCCTGGGCCTGGGGTCCCTTTCACCCCAGAGTCACTGACCAGGTCTGGCAGAAGGAACCCCCCCACCCTGAGAGGACCCACCTTGGCTGCAGCAGGGAGATTCCAGGGCCCTGCCAGGTCCTTTGTTTGGCTTGGGGAATGTTTACTTTTTGCCAGGAAGCCACCCCACAATACAACGCTGCTGCCTGGGCTGGCTCTGGCCAGGACTTGGGGCCATGATGTGTTTGGTGGGGGAAAGAAGTCTTGTGATGACACACGAGGTGGCTGGGCCACAGGGGAAACTGAGGCAGGGGTGGGGAGAAGGAGCAGAAGGTCATCTTGCCAAAGGAAGTCAGGAAATGCCAATAACAGATACAGCTGTAGGCGCCCGTGACGATAACCAGTCATCTCCCCGAGGCCTGAGGGGCCTCCCTGGGTTTCCTGTGAGGCAGGAGGTCCACAGGCTTCCCAGGCGGCTCAGGAGCAGGACCAGGACCAGGCTGCAGCCGGGCTCTGTCTGATGTCTGAGGCTGTCCCAGGACTGAGAGCGGAGCGGGTGGGGGCTGCAGGACCAGCCTTGCCCCGTGCGCTAGGGACCAGGTGCCAGGGGCTTGCAGGGCCAGCTCTGGTTACCCCAGCCTCGTTTCCCGAGGAAAGGGCAGGGTCGCACTGGGCAGCTTCTCGTGCCCCTAGGAAGCTCCTTCCCTTCAGGAAAGGAAACCAGGCCCTGGAGGTGCTGGAGCGGCAATGGGTGGGGCCTCTGAGCCTGGGGATGGGGGTGTGGCTAATGGCCCAGGTGGCCCAGAATTGTGCCACCACTGACAGCGTTTCCATATGGCATCAGAGAGCCAGAGCCTCCCGGTTTCCTTGTTAGGAGATGTTGAGACTGGAGGTTAGGAGGGGTCACCGTGGGCTGGGCGGGGGATTATGCAAGCCTTCTGGCACATTGCCACGCCCCCAGGCCTGGTGCACAGGGGTGGGGGTGGGGCTGGGGAGTTAGGGGGCCCGCCCTTACCTGCAGGTGTGCCCAGGTCAGCCAGAAAGGCATGGAACTTCAAATTGCAGGGGTGGCACCAGGGAGCTGCGCAGGGGGTCAGGTGCCTTGGACACCTATAGGAGGATTTGGAGCGAGCGGACCAGGATGGGCGGGTGTTGCAGGATGAGCCAGAAAAGAGGCAGGAAGGAAGACCCAACTCATGAACTTGAGCCCAGATCCCTGCATTTGGGACCAGTGTTCCTGGAAATGGGAGCTGCCTCTCCCCTAGGAGGGAACTTGGAAGTGGCCACTCTGGAGAGTTGGGAGGGAGTGGGGCGGGTCCTTGTGCTTGCAGGGAACCTGCCTGAGGCCCTGCCTGCGTCAGCAGGGCCAAGGGCTGGGCCTTTAGCTGTGGTCCTTGCTAGGCCCAGTCAGGCTTCGGATGGGACTGCCACTGGCTGGGCCTCAGCAGCCCCAGCCTTGTCTCTGGTTCCCTGGTACAACACCCGCCCCTCCCTCCCTGGCTCCAGCTTCCCTTGGCACTAAGTGGGGAGCTGGTGCATGCTCAAGGAGTAAATCATGTTCCTTGGCAGCCCCCACTGCTTTGTAATCGTAAAGAATTTAAAGAGAAACCGCCAAGATAAAAATCTCGTCCCGGCTCATAAAAGCATCTCTTACCCTGTGGCTTTGGAGGCAGCAGCCTCAGCGTGGGCTCCGGACTGCCTGAACCTGTGTGCGTGC
>PVKM010024581.1:0-20439 GCA_004027735.1 Carollia perspicillata
AGCTACACCAGCCAGAGCTGATCTAAGCAATATTTTTGCAGTGTGATTTGACTGGCTACCTTGTTACAGGAAATCGAAATGACCAGACACAGGAGGGGTTAAGAGCACGATCCTTTATTCACGAGTGGTCCCAGAGGAGTCCAACTCCAAATTCTGGGCCCTGAACAAAGGGGTTACAGGGCTTATATACTTTATCTCTTCCGGGCTACTTGGCAGAAGCGAGATACAGAAGCGGAATGCAAAGGAATGCAGGGGTTAATTCAGATTTGGTTAGTCAGCACTCTATGTTTTGACTGACGTGGGCCGGACCATTTAGCACCTTATCTTTTGGTGCTTGCAGGCTGGCCTTGGCGTTTACACTAGGGGAGGGGGACCCTGTGCTGAGGCCTACTGGGTTTAAGTCATTTCCCTATATCAACCTTAAGGTTAAAAACAAGAATTGTTTCTTCGTGCTCTCTACTTTCTAACTGCTGTTTGCTTTATTTTTATTGTTCCTCAACAATAAAATACAGTCTATATATTTTCAATATTATATATCAGCTGTTATTTCATAGAATTAGTAGGCTGAAGTACCAGTTCTCCCACCCGACATTTTAAAACATTTAACCTTTATTTTTCACAGTCCTACTTGTACCTTAATCCTCTAATTCAAGGCATAAATGTTAATATCCAGTAATTTTAAAGCATTGACAGATTTCAGATGTGTGGGAAAGTACATATAAAACTGAACTATATTTCTATATTTTGATATTTACTAAAATTATTGTGATTGTTATTGGTGAAATAATGATTAAAATAACTGCCATATAAGAGTTATTTTAATAGTTGTTACATAATCACAACAATAACGATCCACAACACACACACATAAACGACCATGTGTATGTGTATGCTGTGTGTATGCTGCTGTGATCATTAAAATAGAACATTTAAAAATACGGTATCCTAGAAAGAAAAAAAATGTTCTAGAAAGAAAACCCGCTATGCCAATGGAAAAGTTTTGTTACATATGACTGACTTCCCTGAATTATCTGGCTAATGTGCTTATAAATTTTATTTATTTCATTTTCGCTTATTTGCAGGAACATGACACTCTTAATTTAGGCAAATATGAATGTGTCTTTAAATTTTATAAACTTGAAGTCTTATAAGTGCAAATTTAAGTAATATAATCAGATAATATTCAAATATTTTTAACATAATAATTTTGAAAATGATATTTCTCAGAGTTTTGTGTCACTTAAATTTCACCTGTGTCTTTAATTTCTATGTCTCATAATAAAGAAATCTTAGAAACATAAATGGCAATATAATTATAAATTTATAAATAAAATGGAGGCTGGGTTCTTGAATGTATAAATATACATTAACTTCTAGAAGTTTTGATTTTTACAAGGTTCCTCTGAATAAATAATTTGATATTATGTAGAAATGAAGATTTTTTTAGTGAATAAAAAACAATCCCTAGCCTCCAGAAACTTCCAGTGGGAACATGTAAAGGAATATTTTCTGAAAAATGGGCTGTAATGGAGAAGTAAATATAAAGTTAGGAGGAAATCTGACTCAGAAACCTGCTTTATTATTTATTTTTGTTTGTTTTATTACTTATTCATTTATTCATCTGTTCATTCACTTGTACATTCATTTTCCCCTAAAAGTGCTCTGTTAGATTTTTTAAATTACTGGTTTTTTTCCTACGCCCTGCCATGGTCTGTGACAACTCATTTCCTCTTCAGTTAGACAACAAATACAATAATTGTCTGTGTTTCCTCTAGCTACTCTCAAATAAAACGGGCTTCAGGTATTTCTAATTACAAAAACACTCCCCAATGAATACTGTTTGTGATTCAGTTGCAAATCACCTTCACACCGCATTCAGAGGGACCCCTGCCCACCCCAGCTCCAGCCTGCTTGAAGCCCCTGGTGGAACCCTTGTCTCTTTCCCCACCTGGCGTTCCGCTCCGCCTTGCGGACCCTTCAGTGGTGGTAAGGAGAGGCATGCTTGCCAATGCTGGGCTTCCGCTGGGCCGTTCTTCAGAGCTTCCCACTTCTCTGCGCAGCCATTTTATTGGAGCTTCCTGGCGATGAGCACACTCCTTCCTCCCATCACCCCTCTACGTGGAGGACCTAGGCTTCTACTCATACGTTTTTAGCAGCTGCTGCTTCTCTTCCTTCTGTTGTCCTTATTGTAGTGCCCTCTGGTCTCCAGAGCGCCTCTGTGGAAAGGATCTGTGGCAGCTTCACATGGGGTTTCTCCTGCCCTTGACACAGGGGCAGTTCTCACACTCAGAAAGCACATACCTCTAACATCTTTCTTTTTCCTGGCACTACATGCTAGACAGCCAGCCTCTTTTTCTTTAATTTTATGTTTCGTTTACAGTTTACATCCGATATGTTGTATTAATTCCAGATATACAGCATAGTGATCCCCTCAATATTTCTAATACCTGCCTGGCACCATACATAGGTACTGTAATATTACTGACGATATTCCCTGTGCCGTACTGTACGTCCCCATGACTATTTTGTTAACTACCGATCTGTACTTCTCAACCCCTCAGCTTCTTCATCCAGTCTCCCTGCCCCCTTTCCAACTGGCAAGCATTGTATGTGAAAGCCAGCTTCGTATGCGTTTGCTTCCCAGGCATGAACTCAGCATTGGTTTACTGTGTCTTTGAAACACTAGGAAACAAACATCAAACAACATTATCCCATCAAAGCCCCTTCCTGTGGGTTTGGGTTGGAGCAAGGACACCCAGTCTAGTGGCCACTGTTTTGATTCATCTTTTGTTAATCTTCCACTCTTTTCTCACCCCTTCCATCTTCTTTGGCTGACTGATAATATAAGCAGAGGCTACTTTTGCAAGAATTACGGAGCGATCGTGAGTCCTCCTTTAAAATGGACAAACTGAATTTCTAGGTTTGGGCAGAAACTTAAGAACTAAAGTAGCTTCACTGAAAAATGCTATTTATTTAGCATTATTTAGCTATTATTTAGCATTTAGCAAAATGTATTTGTTTAAGGAACACAGTAAGGAGGTTTTTTACTTTCTAGCTACATGTTTATTCAGTACTCTGTACCTTGAAACTAAGGGATTGAAAGAAAGAAAATATGTACTGATTATTGGAACTTAAATAGTAACTAATCAGGCAATGGACCGTATCATCAGAACTCAGTAGGAATATAGGTAGCTAACAAAGTCAAGCCTTGTAAAATTTTCTGTTTGTCTATGTGTTCCAAAATGATGGAGCGTTTGCTCATTATGACTCATACTAGTCAACTGTAATGAGCGAAACATTTAGACATAAGAAGCTTATAAACAACTCTGTTTTCTTCTCCCTTTCCATCTCAAGACTATAAATAACTAATCTGGCTTCTGGAATCCGTTTGAACAAATTTACTTTGAATAGCCTAAAAATTGTTTTTCGTGCGTTAGAAGACTTAATTAATACTAAATAGGCACAACTTTTAACTTAACAGCTAAATTTAGAAATAACACAAAATGTGAAATTTTTATTAAGGTCTAGGCAATACAAAAGTACCAAGGAAAATCTGAAATAACATGCAAATTTTGCTTATGATATAATATAACATACTCCAGCGTTTTTCCTGGGCAGTGAATCATTACTGCCAAAAAGAGGTATAGAAATTGAAAATTTGAAAAATGACAAAACATTATAGGAGAGAATCATGAGGTTAAGTGAACTGCCAAGTCCAGAGTGAAATCACTTCAATGTAAATGACAGACACAAATTTGAGAAAATGTGAGTATTAATTCTGAACAAGTACTGTTCATCAAGCAGAGCTTTTATGGCCTGCATTGTAAAACTGCTCAGGTCCATGAATTAATTTCATATATCTGCATCATTCTATCATAAAGCATTTAGCGACTCCCCACATGCACATACTTCTTCCCTTCGAATACAAAAAGGCATATTTTTCTAGTGTGTCATATGATAGAAGATGACAGGTAACAACAAACATTTTTATTGGTAAACTGTCATCCTTAAAAGATCCCAATATTCTTTAAAATATATTTACTAAACCTCAAAATACCAGCAATAATGAAATACTCTAAGAAGGATTGTTATCATAAACATCATTTTTGCAGAGGTGCAATACTTTGGAGCCTTGCTTATTTTCCCAGGATGAAGGGTGTTTCGGGTTCTGACTATGGCATGCTGATAGAAACAACGGAGCTGGTCTCAGAAGGGCACAGAATATGCTGCTACCTAGGTGATGAGATTTTAGAGAATTAGATCCCTGGTTCCAAAATATGCCTTCCTAACTCACTCAGTGATGGCTGAAGTTCTTTCCAACACTACCGAATCTTTCCATCTCCGAATTAATTGAAAGTCTTAAACCGGTAAGTAATCTGAGAGGCTTAAAGGGGTAGTATTTTCCTCGGTCCAGCTTTCAGCACTGGAGGAAATCAGTGAGAACAGGAGAGTTCTTGAACCCCTGGATGGAGATGGAGTTTTCATGACCGAGGAAGGAAGGAATTCAGAAGAAGGGGCCCTGGGACATTTTGCATATGTGCAGTGGAACTGTGCCTTTCATTGTCATCTCCCTGCTGTGGGGGATGCTTGATAGGAACTCGCCTGAAGCGAGATGCAGAAATGGACCATTGGACCAGAGAGCTTATTCGTGGGGATTGTGGATATGGATAATTCAAGGACAAATACACTTTCTTCCTTGTAGCAGTTGTATAAATCACATACTACCTCTATGACTGCATTGCTGTCACCATCCAGCATTTACCTGTCTTTTAGATAGCACTGTGGACGATACTGCGGGCTCTGACAAGGAAGGAAACGCAATCTTAGAAAAATCACCGAGATGGGAATGAAGGGAGTGGCGTTTAGGAGAACAATGAAACTTCTATTCTCCCCTTAATTTGTTACACCTTTACCCAACCCGTCCTTACTATATTCAATTAAACTGATGTGAATATGCACCTGTTTTTTGAATAAATGAAAAAGCTACATGATACAGCTTGCAGAAGAGATGAAGATGAATGAGATAAAACTGGTCTTGGCTTCCAAATAGTTTCCAGATGAGTTGGGAAAAGGCTGTGACAAACAGACAACTAACCACCACCATATACATAAAGCTAAATAAGTATAAAACTTCATAGCTGTATATACTTTCAATTTAATGCTCAATTATACAGTAATATTCAAGTCCATAACCATAAAAACACAATTTTTATTTTTATAAATGAGAAAACTGAAAATCAGAGAAGCTATAAGTTTCCTCTGTCCAGGGGGTCTGATTTATGTGCTGTAAGAACAGGAGTTAATTGATCAGTAATTACTTACTGAGAGCACCAACATGTGGTCAAAAAAAATGAAACTGGTAATTTATCATTACAAATAATAGTATGTCCTCGCCTGACAGAATTCACAATCTTTGGGGAAGATATGAATGAATACACAAAGGTACTAGCAGGATGAAGGGGAGCTGTATTGAATGTATACACAGCATAGAGTACATTTGGGGCACTGCATTAATTTCTACGGCCATCATCATACATTATAACAAACTTAGTGCCTTAAGACAGATTTATTATTGATCACGTCTGCGGTTCGGAAATCCAAAATGGGTCACATTGATGTCGATGGGTCTCAAGATGTCAGCAGGGCACATCTTTTCCCTAGGGTCAAGGTGAGAACCCATTTCCCTTCGTTTTCCATCTTCCGGAGGCTCGCTGCCTTCCCTGGCTCATTCCCTCATCTTCCACACCGTCAATGCGGTGTGGAATCGCACCACGTTGTCGTATCTCTCTGACCTTGCTTCCTCCCACTCAGATAACATAGGATGGAATTAATTTGCTCTTTCCAACATAAGTGCCTTTTTCCATGTAACTTAACACACTACTGGCTTCTGGACATTAGGAGATGAGCATTTGTGTGAGGCCATTTTTCTGCTTACCCCAAGGGCAAAGAAAGAAGTGTAGAGGATACATGTGTTTATGAAAAGTTTCACAATGACTGCTGTTGGACTGTAACTGAACTAGGAAGAAAGCACAGTGAATTCTGGAGAGGAAAGAATTGATTTGTTGAGTTAATGAAACAATAGCATGTTGCAACTGACAAGCTCCTCCTGAAAGGAAAGCTACATGTGCTCCTTCAACTTTCACTGGCTGTGGGAAGGGGAGCATGTTCATGACATACCAACAAGAAAACTGGAAACCAGGCTGAGGAGAAGCTCCTCTGCCTTTAGCACACACTTAACTTGAGCAGGGAGCATCTGACGCTCAAATTTGAAAATATGAGGATGTTTCTTAGCAAATTGTCAGCACATAAAATTTAACTCTTCATTTTGTAATTTGTACATTTGAATTAGTGTTTTAATCTCCCCCCGGATCAAGAAGTACACAGTAGTGACCAATTGAAAGAGAAGGGAAATATATGACAATAAAAGTTTTGGTAAGAGACTTAATACTTTTTCTGTACAAATCTTATTGGTCATACTAGGTCATGCGTTCAAATGAATTTTTTAAATTATATATACAATACATATGTGTGTATACATATTATATGTAACATTTTAACATATTATTTTAAATACTCTCTTTTTCTGAGAATAGTTGTAGATTTAGAGAAAAGTTGAGTAGCTAGGACATACATACTGCACTGAGTGTTCTCTATTAGTTACATCTTGAATTATTCGGGTACATTTGTTATCATTAATGACGAATACGGACCCACTGCTACTACCCAAAATCCACAAGAGATTCAAGTTTCCTTAATTTGTACCTAATGTCCTTTTGCTGTTCTGGGACCTTATCCAGGATGCCAAAGTACATTCAGTCATCGTGTTTCCTCGGGCTCCTTTAGCCCGTGACAGTTGTCCGACTTCTCTTGTTTTCGATGATTTTGACAGCACCTAGGAGTAGAGGCCAGGTATTTTGTAGTACGCCCTTCTCTTGGAGTCTGTCTGATGTTTTTCCCAGGATTACACCAGGGCTGTATGTTTTGGAAGAAAGACTGCAGAGGCACAGCCCCACTTCAGCATGCCTTACTTATCAAGGATGCACGCTATCGACGTGGCTTATCACTGCTGATGCTGACCTTGCTGATCTGACTGAGGATGTATTTGTCAGATTATTCACCGTGAAGTTAGTTTTCCTCCTGTCCCGCCATACCGTCTCTTGGACAAGAGGTCACTAAGTGCAGCCCACATTCAAGAAGGAAGGGGTTATCTTTCCCTTCCTCATGAGCAGGGCATCTAGATAAATTTTTGAAATTTCTCTGCATGGGAGATCTGTATCTCCTCCCTATTTATTTATGTACCAGTGTGGACTCATGGATACATATTTTTATATTTTGGGTTATAATCTAATACTACTTTATTTTATGCTCTAATCACTCAAATAATTTTTATTAGAAGATAATGCTATTTAAAGTGTTTCAATTATCACTAATAATTAATACAAAGGCTATCACATCTACTATAATAAAATGTTATATACAAATATCTTAATTCAATAAATAAGACTAGATATTCTGAGTATGTAAATCTTTTCTTAAGCATAATCATAGTATTTACGATTACCAATTTACTCCTTTAAGATCATAGAGAAATGCATTTCCCCAAAATAGCATAGGTAGAATATCTATACTGTTTAAATAATAGCCCATTTCCTTCTATGCCCTTTATAATTTGACAGTTGAATTGACTAAATGGATTTAACTAGAGAAGCATTTTTTATATTTGAAATGAAATACAAGACGCTGAGAACAAATAATAACAGAATAATTGCTTTTAGAACTCAAAATTCCCCACAGGCATATTTTGCAACATTCAAATGGTATAAAATAAAATTGCTCTCACTAAGGTAATACCCAGGGCCTACATCCTACTTCAGGAGGACTTTGGAAGTATTAAATATATAGATTCTTGTGAGCGGAAATGCATTTCTCCCTTTGCTCGGTCTCCTTGGTCAAACGTCTGATTTAACATTCCGTGCAGCTGTGTGAAAAGGGATTGAATTCTCAAAGCTTAATTACTTTAGCCAGTTTCCATCTGTTAAGTTGACTTCAGACCTTTTCTCCAACTTCAGACTCCATAGAAATTCTACAAGTAGGCTTATTTCATGATGGATATTTCATGCTGACAAATCAACAGACTTAATGTTCACCTTCAAATTCACGAAAGCAGGACATTGCCTTATGTGACTCCCAGTACACGAAATGGGCTTGATTTCTGTGCTATGCATACCTCTTTTACAACTGCAAGGCCAACATTTAAAAAAGTATAATGTTAAATTGCTTTTTCTGATCTATATCCTCATTCCAGTAATATGAAAATTTTAAGACTGGTTTATTAAAAACACAAGCAAACCGAGGGCTGACAAAACGCACCTCATACATATCTAGCAGCAGCACATGTGCGCTTGCTGTCGGTCCCTTCGCAAATCATTAGCCAACACAGTGGCAACAAAGTTTCATAGGAAGCCACTGAAAAATACAACCATGCCCGTCAGTCTGCCTGACTCCTGACTCTCATAACAGCCTGAGCGGAGGGCAAATCCAATAGTTGGGAAGACTGATTGAAAGGAGTTATTTATTTCCATGAAATTTAAGCCTGGTTCGGCATTATGCAATTTTATATTAAACAAGTTAAAGAGTACATTGAAGAGGAGGTTTGCCCATTCTCTTACTTTCAAAAAAGAATGCCCACTTGATTTTGTCGGAAGAAGCAGAGAAAATTAACAGGTCCCCTTCAAAAAAGATCGCTCAAGGTTTCTCGGTAACACACGCCAATGTCTAACAATTCTTAGGCAAGGAAGAATTTCATTGGTTTTGGATAAAGCCACCATACAGCTTCCAAACTAAAGTGTAGATACAATGTGATCTTTGAAAAGGTTATAAAGATAAAAACAAAGAACAGAGAGAATTAGGACTTCAGCTGGATTCTTTGTGCTTTGACCTCATAAATAAAACCTCACCAATATTTTGAATAGAAACTCTTTTCTATTTTTCAAGCTTCCTTGTATTTTTCTTTTCTAAATCAATCTAATTAATTTTTTCCTCTTTATTCATTGAGAATCATTATTTTTACCATTTAAAATGATAAAGTTCTTCAAAACTATGAAGAATCTTCGCCCTGGCTGGTGTAGCTCAGTGGATTGAGCTCTGGCCTGCGAACCAAAGGATTGTGGTTTGATGCCCAGTCAGGGCACATGCCTGGGTTGCAGGCCAATTCCCAGCAGGGGACATATGAGAGGCAACAACACATTGATATTTCTCTCCCTTCTCCTTCCCTTCCCTTCTAAAGATTATTAAATTTCAAAAATCTTTAAAAAAAGAATCTGTGACAATAATAGTTCTATATTCTCAATATATATGAACAAAGGAACTTAATAATTAGCAGAATTATATGACTAAAAATCTTTCAGAAAGTAACTTGTCAAATTTAAATAGCAGAGTAGCCTATTTTCAAGTAATAAATTTTTTGCTTTTTCTCATTAAAATATATTCAGTGATGGTTAAAATATAATGAATTCTTTACTCAAATCTCTTTGGAGGACATATGGTAATTCATTTGTTTATAAATATGAATCAATAGATTATAAGCTCTATAAAGAAGAAATAATTACGACACACATACGCATTCACAGAGCAAAAATTTGACAAAAAAGCTCAGTAAATGCATTCCCAATAGAGCACAAAAGATTTAATCATTTAGATAAAATTATTTAGGAATTTGCATTAGCATCGAAGCATTTGGGTTTCCTGTCACTGAAAACATTTTTAAGAAATTCATTACAACGAGAATATTCCTCATTCAGATATCAAAAAAAGAAAAAGAAAAAAGAGTTGAAAATCTTACATAGTAACATCCTAATTCAAAATATAGCAGTGGCATTCAAGCAAATGCAAACTATTTGGTCTCATGAAATCCTCATTATTTTGAAGAGATATGAAATAAAATATTTGCCTTACTTCAAGGGGCTTTTATGTGCATGAGTTTTCATAGTTATCAGAGATTACTTCAGAGTAATGAAATTCGGCTCCTAAAACGCATCTAGAAAAAATAATTTTAAGTTAATAAAACTCTGGTTTGAAGTCAGATTCAACAACGAAGCACCAGAGGTAATCGTAGTGTTATTCTTCATCGGTGCCCTCACTCCAACGGGGCACGGACGCTTCGGGGGTCCCACCCCCACCCCGATAGCTTCTCCTTTCGATGTTTAATCACTTGGACGCACTCTGTACAGCGTATGTTTCAGCTGCAGTAGTCATTTTATGTATCTTCCCCTTCGTTTGGATGCACTATCCTACTCACATAACATTGATGGTATTCTATAAGTGCACATGTAGATTTTTTTCTACCAATGTTCATGTTTTTAATACCCAGACACAACAGATAATCATTCCAGTTAAAAATTCTTACTCTTTGTACAGGGGCTTGTGGGCGTGTCCCAAGCTCCTGCTAGATGTTATGAAAACCAAATTAAGACGCAACATGGGAATTTTGTGACCTTGTTCTTTTCTTGAGGTTCAGATATGTCAAAACTGGTAGGAAATCTAAAAGGTGTCCTGAGAGATAAGAGGAGACAGGGGAGGATTTAACTCGATAGGACTTTCTTCAGGAGAAAGTGCTTGAGCTGAGTAAGACGTTTGGAATGAATCTTAGAGAAATTATGTGACCCGAGCAGGTAGACAAGAGATGAGAAAAGACGTCAACTGGGGTAAAAGTCAGGCACAAAGGCAGATGGCATGTCGGGAATTGGTGGCAAAAAGGAAGGGACCTCAGCCGGCTCTGAGGAGATACTGAGCGCGAACCGGGGCTGGTTAGTTTGTTAGACTCTTTGATACTCAGGTTATGTCATTTGTAAAGTGGAGATGTGAACTGATAGTTATTGATCACGGAAATGAAAACTGATTGAGCAAAATATAGACAAAATTAGTACAGTGTCTAGCAGTCGTACGTTCTTGAAACATTTATTGAGCTTGTTACAGTGGCCATGCGGGTCTGGTGTTAGTAGTCAGTTTCAGGGTAGTGTTGGAGGGTTTTACTCCCCTTGGGAGTAAAGCATACTTGAGGAGGACATTTAGTTAGCATTTCAAGGAGGGATTCTCTACCAGGTTTGTGCTGTAGGATGATCCCACTAAATGACAGAGGGGAAATGTCTACTGATTGCCCATTTTACAAATTCTGTCATGTCCCAATTTCCCTCATCAAATCATTAATTTGGCTCTGATCCTGAGAAATGAATCTTAGAAATGAATGAATTTCTCCTCTGCCAGCTATCCCTAAAATGAAAATCCTTTCTAACATTGCTTAGGCTCCAGAAAAGAAAAGTTCTTTATCCTTCCCACTCTCCAGACATGCTTTGCAAGTTAATACAACAGCTGCGTTTTCAGCCACAGCTAACATTAAGATACTTAAACACATTATAACAGACACATACTCAAAATAATAAGATTTGCTTCTTGAGAGGAAAGAGAATAAAAGAAAATTTTAATATCAGATTTTATGATCATTATGTTAAGCCTCTTCAAATTGGAAATGCAATACACTGAAATCTCTGAGCTCAAACACTAAGAAAATGAAATAAATTAATAAATATTTGTTCCATGTTTAATTGAAAGTTTGAAAGCTGTATTAAAGCCAAAATCAATGGAGCACAAGCATGAATAGTACTTTTCTAACACAGAAGGTCATGAATATTGTGAATACTAACTTTGCCATATATAGACCAAAGAGAAAAAAAATAAGATTTTATTGCGCTTATAAATTCAGAAAGAATTAATGTGGGCCAAGTACCAAGCAGCATTATTGATGTCATGTGTATTTATTTCTTAGTAAAACTCTACTTTTATTTCAGTGGAAATCATTTAATCAGAAATGCAGCTCCATCTGTCTACTGTAATCTTGCGAATCGTATGTGATCGCTACTGCCATAAGAAGGCAGGTAAGAAAACCTGGGCAAATGCTGTTCCAGGTACATTACTGCATGTTCGATTCCCAGTCAGAGCACATATCGAGGTTGAAGGTTTGATACCTGGCCAAAGCTTGTACAAGAAGGCAACCAATCAGCGTTTCTTTCTCTCTCCCTTTCTCGCTCTCTCTCTCTCCCCTCCCCTTTGTCTTTCTCTAAAAAGCAATGAAAAAAAGTCCTTGAGTGAAGATAAAAAAATAGACAAATAGCTGAACAAACACCTTAACAAAGAAGATATACGGAGGGCAAATAAGTATATGAAAAGAGGCTCAACATTATATGTCATTAGGGAAACGCAAATTGAAGCAACAGTGAAATAGCACTAAACACTATTAGAATGTCCAAAACCCAACACACTAACAACACCGAATGCTGGTATACATGTGAAGCAATGGGCACACTCATTCATTGCTGGTGGGAATGTAACATGGCAAAGCCACTTGAAGTCAGTCTGGCAATTTCTAACAAAACTAACCATAATCTTAATATACAATTCAGTAATTACACTCTTCGATATTTACTTAAATGAGATGAAAACTTACATCCATACAAAACCCCAAAATGGATATTTGTAGTAGATTTATCCAGGTCTATCCACACTGTCACAAAGGGTAAAATTCTCTTCTTTTTTATGGCTGAGTAGAATTCCATTGTATAAATGTCCCATAGTTGTTTTGTCCACTCATCTACTGACAAACACTCGGGCTGCTTCCATATCTTTGCCTTATAAATAATGTTGCAATGAACGTAGGCAATCTGTAGTCCCACCAACAGTGCCAAAGAGTTCCTCTTTCTCCACATCCTTGCAGGGCTTGTTGTTTGTGGATGTACTGATGGTAGCTTTTCTGACGGGTGTGAGGTGATATCTCATTGTGGTTATAATTTGCATTGCTCTGATGATTACTGATGTTGAGTATCTTTTCATATGTCTATGGGCCATCTATTTGTCCGCTTTAGAAAAGTGTCTATTCAGGTCCTTTACCCATTTTTTAATTGGGTTGTTTGTGTGTTTTTAGGTTGAGTTTTGTTAAGTTCTTTATAAATTTTGGATACTAACTCCTTATCAGATGTATCAGTGAATATGTTCTCTCATTCTGTGGGTTTTTTTTTTTACTTTGTTGATGTTCTCCTTTGCTGGGCTAAAACTTTTTAGTTTGACATAGTCCCAGTTTTGTTGTTGTTGTTTCCCTTGCCTGAAGACATAGCTGATAAATTGTTGCTATGAGCAGTGTCCGAGATTCTACTGCCTATGTTTTCTTCTACAATTTTAATGGTTTGGGGTCTAACATTTAAGTCTTTAATGCATTTTGAAGTCTATTTTCTGAATACAAGGAATGGCCAGATGTGAGAAAAAAAACAATTTATACATTTCAACTATATATTTGGAAGGGAATGATATAAAAATCACCCATATTCTTAGTTGTATTTCTGTTACACGTCTTCAAGCTGAACTGTATTGTTATTTCAACATGTTTTCAGTTCTTTGAGTTATTCAATTTACCTTCATAAAAACAATCCAAATTATGCTTTCCAGAGCTGGTGCTTTATAAATGTATTGATGTTCTAACTGTAAGTTTCAGAAATACATAATGTAACACTTTTATATTAACAATGTATATCAGCATATGAAAAACTGTGAAAGATCTCTGGTAAAATATCTTTTACTCTTCTCAATCACACCTTCCCCAAATTTACTTAAACATGAAAATTATTTTCTCATGCAATATTTATTTCTTCCAGTTTGGTGTTTTGTGAACCACACTTTGGGACAAAGCTATTCTAAAATGCCTAAAAAAAGACAAGCAAATACAGAAAACTAAACATTTAACTCTTTTTGTGCAGATTACAGTGAGGATATTGAGGAAATGCCCTCGTTTTTTCAGTGGAAGAGCTACTTCCTTTACAGTAGAGGACAGTTTTAACTATAGGCATCGTAACATCTAGCTACCTGGGAAAAATAACTAAAACTTACCACCTCAAAGGTTTATCTGAACAAGTACTCCAGGGAAGCCATCTTAGTTCTCACAATACACTGGAATCTTAGACTGCTGTGTTTATGTGGCTGCCCCTCATATCCGATGATACTTTGTGCCTTTAATTCGTGTATTGCAATTAATAAAAAACAGTCTCTCTGCTTCCAACAGCAGAGTGGGAGAGTAGGAAAACAGGGAACTGTGCAGTCGGAGACACGTGGCAATACTGCCCTGGAGAGGGGATCGAGTTAAACATCCATGGCGGTGATAAACCACCTTGCTGGTGCAAGCCCTCGACATGATGGGATGGGAATAGCGCTTTACCTCTGCAGTCTTCCTCCCAAAACCATAGAACCCCTGTCTGATCATCAGATAAAACCAAACTGAGGGATGCTGTACAAGCTATCTGTGATCCTTAATATTGTCACAGCCATCAAAAACAAGGAAAACCCAAGAGACTGTCACAAACAAGGGGAAGCTGAAGGGGTCCTGACAACTACCTGGAACATGCTGTCCTGGATGGGATCCGGGAACAGAAACAGGGCTTTCAGTACAAACTAAGGAAATCCGAATATAGTATGGAGGAGAGTTAATAGTAAGGTACCGATGTCGGTTCCTTAGTTGTGAAAAATGTTTCATTGTAATAAAATTCTTTACCAGCAAGAAACACTGGCTGAGGGGTCTACAGGGACCCTCTGTAATATCTTTGAAATTTTCTGGAAATCTAGAGCTCTTCTTAAATTAAAAGTGTAATTATTTTTAAAGTCACTTCGCCCTTTAGCTATGTAGGGCTTTAGAGAGAGTAGCAATCTTCCCTCTAGAGACAAGTGAGTTATTAAGAGATGCATTGTTCTTTGACATTTACAGGGGAAATATGCCTGAAGTCCCTCCTCTCCTAACAGTTTTTCAGCTTGTCTGAAACTGCTTGGATTTCGTAATTTTTAAAGAGTGAGAGAGAGTAACCTTAAGCTATTATTTCTTCATTTTCCTACCGCTTTTATCAATAGGTGTATTCTCAGACCCCCACCTGCTGCTGTCATGGAAAAGGCATCGCCCATTGGCTTCCTCCCCCATAAACTGACACCGTTGGGGTCACTGCCTCACACTTTCCAGGCAGCTGAGAGCCCTGTGCTGAGGAAGGATATATGTCAGAACTAGAAGATGGCATTTTATAGGGTGACCTGAATAAATGGAGAGCAGTATGGGGGAGTAAACAGTGATCCCTTCACCTGTGATTCTTCAGCAGAGGTTGTCTTAATATTCTCTCCAGCAACACCTGTGACTGATTCTGGTGCTGCGATTGCAAACATAAAAGGTATGGTAGCAGAGGGCACAGCATGAGGATATAGATGATTTCTTAAAAATGGATGTCCTCTATTTCTTTAACCCCATTAGAAATCTGGCTTACTTTTATAGATGGTATCTTCATTATCTACATCTTGCTAAATACAGAAGAAAGGAAAAAATCACACACATTCATAGATTGCATATGAAATAATTCAATATACAATATTCAGTGCTACTTGTAATATTTTTTAAAGATTTCATGTATTTATTTTTAGGGAGCGGGGAAGAGAGAGAGAAAGAGAGGGAGAGAAACATCCGTGTGTGGTTGCCTCTTGAGAGCCCCCTACTGGGGACCTGGCCTGCAACCCAGGCATGTGTCCTGACTGGGAATTGAACCAGTGACCCTTTGGTTCACAGATCAGCACTCAATCAACTGAGCTGCACCAGCCAGGGCAAGTACTTACAATATATTTTTGGAACTTTCACTTATTAGATATTTGCCACATGTCTGTGATTTTGACCTCTCGCCCTTTCTCTTTTCATCTAAAACTAGACAGTAACACCCTGACTTGAATATGCCTCAATGCCTTTCTGTGGGTCAAATATTATATGACATCTTCATGGGAGCAAAAACAGGGTCTTGGCTATCTATGTGGGAGTCATCAGCATCAAAGCTGTATTCAGAGCCATGGAATTGGATGAAATACTTCAGAAAAATAGGTGTAAGCAGAGAACAGCTAGAAGGCTTGGTCCTTGCTTCATTCAGTCCATCCATCTTTGAAAGTTCAGGAGGCAGAGAAGGAGCCAAGAGAGCAGGTGAAGAGGCAGCACTTCGCGAGGTCAGCCGCAGAATGAAAGAGAGGTCAACTGCACTAAATGCTGCCGAAAAGTCGAGAAATACGAGTACCCAAAAGGCTGTGGTTTTGACGACATGGAGGTTGGATGACTTTCACAAGTACATTTCTGTGCGAAATGGCAAAGAGGGTAGTGTGAGAAGAGAATGCACAGTGGGAATAAAGTACCGTGTGTGCAAACTTATACTGGGTTTTCCTATAAAGAAGAAAAGAGAGAAGAGGTGGTTGTGGTGATGGGAGGGGGCTGGGCAATGAGGTCTGTGCAGTTTCGATTTGGGATTTTTCCTCTTCAAAAAAATGAGTTAGAGTGTGAAATACAGTATGATGCATTTATACCTGTATCTTAATTGATAGAGGTGATCATTTAAGACAAAATGGAGACCAATCTTAAAAGTGAATCTAGCAATTAGGCAAGACATACCCAGATATAATATTTAATCCGGGCCCCCAGTGGTCCGCTCAAGTTGACGTGCAGTATCAGCCATCATGGATCAGTTCAAGGACAAGGAATGTGAAGAATGGGTCGTAAATGGCACAACTGAAATAGTAAAGTAGAAGTTGATTAATCATCATTGAAGGTAAAGGCAATGGTATGGCCTTGGGAGCAGTGGTAGAACTGGGTAGAGGAAAATATGGCCAGAAGTTGGGAGGTAGAGAAACCAAGAGGCTGGGCTTATGTTGCCATTTCTGTGTGTTTATGTTTATGCATATATGTATATGTGTACATTTTTGCCTTTTTTTCTTTCTTTCTTTTTTCTTTCTTTTGTCATTGTGTTTATAATTTCTAGGAAGGCAAGAAGTTTTAACACGCAGTTTCAAGTAGTCTCAAAATTGAGTTGCTAATATCCATCACACTTGACAAGTGCTCTTTAGAATTTGGTTTCCAGCAATCCCCTCAGTTCGTCTTAATGGAGGTATTTTGCAATAAGAACAGCAATAGGAATTATGAAAGAGGAAGCCTCTAGTGGATATAATAATACAAAAATTATACTAGTCCAATGAGCTGTTATGTTGATGTGAGATGATTAGTCGACTTACTAATTTGTTGAAGACAGAGAAGATTGTGTTATAATTAAATCACATATAAGGAGTTTATTCCAAAATGAGGCACTAAAGTATAAAATTAGCTAATTGGGTGGCTCATGTCAGCCGATGGCAGTTGCAGGGCATAAGTGAAGATCTTTAACCTTGACTGTGAGCTCAACATCTGCCTGAGTGCCTCTGGCCATGCATAGAACTGGGTAGAATCATGGGGCTCCTGAGGTGGAAAGGACAGCCCGGGGACAACGCGTCCCCACATAAGACATGACTCATTCCTCTAAAACCTTCTCCTTTAATGCCACACTAATTAACCGAGAGGCCATCATATATCACGGCACAACAAGCCTCTAGGGACCAGAGCACATTTCAAAGAGAGATGATCTCCGAGTTCGGATTGAAACATTCAATTCCTCACATTACGCCTTTTTTTCTTAAATAAAGACATTACCGATATCATACAAAACGATATTTTATAGAATGATAAGTTGTACTCTACTATGAGATTAAGTTCTAACCCTCAGGGATAAATTTTCCGATTCTCTAAAATTAATTTATTTTCAAAACCATAATTAACAGTTCACTAAAATCTCCAGCACTATTATAGCAACAGAATAGCTCCTAAAGTTCCAACTACATGCTCATAAAATTTTGATTACTTCCTGTAATCATGCCATCTGGTAGCTCAGTTATAGTTACATCTTAAATCGTGTTGGGGACTGGCTGATTTTTGAAGTCTTGATTTAGTACTCTGATAATTTGATACCTTAGGAATATAAATGGAGATTTTTCATCTTCAAAAATTAAACTATAAATCAGGTATTCATATATAAAAGAATAATGTAGCTGGTTTTCTTGATATCAGTTACAGTAAATACTGCATTTAACATTTATTAAATCCTTACTGAGTTTAAACTTTAAAGGAAATTATACATCTGAGGTGCAAATAAGAGCATTTGGAATAGTACAGTATCATCTTACAAATAACATAGGTGTAAATAAACTTGAAACTCAATGTATTATTTTTAATCTCATGCAAGCTTCACAATTTTAAACAATCTCACGTATTTTAATTAATAATAGAGATTCCTTTAAGGGAATCTGGGATCCATCAGCAGATCCATCCATTCTTGGGTCAGGCTCTTGGTGGAGCTACTAGGCAAAGAAGACTAGGTGAATAAAACTCCTGCTACCTCTGAAGGAGCAGTTGGGGAAAGAAATGAAATGAGTAGCTGGGGCATATTGGCCCCTGGAGACCCACAATAGAAGCCTGGCCCACCACTACCCCCAGCAGAAGTCTGACAGTCTGTCCTTGCCTGTTCTTCCCACCTGTGTCTAGGGGGTCGTGGCGGGAATCAAATCCTGCCTCTCCTTGGGTGGAGGCCTCCTCCTGTTGCTCCAACCTGCTGTCCCAGAAACTACAGCACACAGGAAGACCACCTTCCAGCCCCACCTGTGGGCCTGAGGCTACAGAAGCTGTTCCAGCGGGTGAGCCTCGGGCCCAAGGAGCAAACAGAGGAAAATAACTCACTGCCCACTCATCACAAGAGAATACAAGCCAAACACTGAAGTCAGGTCCCTACAAGACAGAGATGAGGAGGAAAGAAGCAGCAACTAAAACAAAATAATTTGTCATTTAGAATTTTTTTTAAATCATACAATTTTAAAATTCTATCATGTCTTTTGCAATATAAGAAGGTACCTGGAAAAATCTCAAAAGTAAGTTTAGAATTCCGAGTGAAAAGAAAATGACTCAAGCCTTGGAAACATAGGTAAAAATAAAATAGAAGAAATAAAACAAACAAAATAACTATCTGGAAATAGATAGGCAAGACCTGATTAACATTATTATTATATATTACCCAGGAGATTTTAAGCAAAATCGTAAGTTAAGATAAACTAAAGCAATAATTATAAACATGAAGTAGATAATAAATTATTTTTTCTAATATGATTTTATACTTAAAAAATCCACAAGATAATTAGACTTAAGTATTTTGGGACAATGGCTAGAGATACAACAGAAGTGAGAAAAAATACTACCTCACACTGAAAACATGAATTATTATAAACTCAGAAATACATTCATAGCCCTGGACCTTTATAAAAGTCAAAACTACTAGAAAAACAAGGTGTGAACAAGTGGAAAACTATTCCGTGGATGTGAAAACTTAAAATCATACGATGTAAATTATTCCGAAACTCAATCGTTAAACTCAATACACTTTCGGTTACACCCCCGCCCGTGTTTTTCTGGAAAGGAAACGATGCGTTCACTCTTCCCACAGTTTTTGTGGAAGGCACACATGCTTGCTGGGGGAGCAACCTTTGTTATTGGGGATGCGGAGGACACAAAGCGCACAGTCCCCAAAAAGAAGCTCGTGCTTTTTCTCATCTGCATGAGAAGACAGCGTGTAGGGGAGAGCTGGTGCTACGAGGAGAAAATAAGAAAAGGTGCTAAAATTGTAGACGGATGGTTTCTCTACACAGTGGTCTTCGAACCTCTCTCTGAGGAAGTGATACCCAAACCAAGGTGTGCGTGACTGACGTGTGCTGAGTGATCACTGTGAGCTCTGTGAATACATGGAGGCAGGGAAATGTGAAGCGATCCATGCCAATGCCTGGGGTAAAAAAAAATGTGTGTTTTCAGAACAGCAGAATGAGCCAGGGGGCGAACGGCAGGGCCTGGAGCCCAACACACGGACAGTGCCAGCCCGTTCGCGTTCTTGCATGAAGTGGTACTTGGCTTTCACCGCACCTGCGGTGAAGAAGAACCGCACAGCGGATGGCATCTGATCCGACGCACATCTCAGAAGTCAGACCGCTGCATGGGGCAGGGAGCAGGGGACAGAAACCGAGCGAGAGGAACCAGGAGAAGGACCCTGAGCGATTCAAGACATGATGGGGGCTTGCTCTTGAGTGCTGTGATGGAAGCAGGGGAAACCAACGTGGTGGAGGGAATGTTCTGAGCTAAAGCGAGCAGGTGTGGTCTGGGACAGGCACTTTAGCTTTAAGCCAAAGAGGGAAGTCGGGGATGCCTTTACGTTTTTTTAATCAACGGAACAACTATATAATTGTATACTGTATTTAAAAATATAAAAATCAGGAAATGTCTACAAAGAAAATGATTAAAAAATGTCATGGGGACATTTGTTCCATACTAGATTGCAGAACTTATTGAAAAAAAAACACACAATAAAATAAACATTATACTGGCATGCCAACAGACAAATAAACTGATGGATTATAATACAGAACCAGAATGCGACTCAAAGTATTTTCAATATAGATGAAAATATATTGCATGACAAACGTGATACTGCAAGTGTG
>PVKM010024582.1:0-20418 GCA_004027735.1 Carollia perspicillata
AAGCTTCACCTCCTTGCACAACCACAAGAAGGATCACAGCCAACCTCAAAACAAAACACAACCAGAACTGTCATAAAGTTAAAGTGTATGGAAGTCCAACAACCAAGGACTTAGAGAAAAAATATTCATGCATATGGTAGGAGGGGTGGAGCCAGGGAACCAGGGAGGAGAAGACTCAGCGTGGCAGCAGTGAGGCAGCAGCAGTGGCAGCTGGGGAAATAGGCAGTCCTGCATTCATGTCTGGCAGATATATACTGGGAGGGACAGCTGGGGAGTGAGTGATCCCGGCCCCAGGCCAGACCGCACAGCCCAGGTTTCCAACACCAGGAAAATAAAGCCTCCTAGCTTCTGGCTGGAAAAACCAGTGGGGGTTGGGATGGCAGAAGAAACTGCTGGTCTCTCAGTAGAGTCACAATCCTAGGATGTACACAAAACACCCACTCTGGGATTCAGCACCAGGGCAGCAGCTAGGAGGGTGCCAATCATATAGAGGAAGTGCAAGAAGTGACTAGAAACAGGGCCAGAGTGAAGCAAGTGGTGTTCCCTCATCGTTCCCTCCCCCACGTGCAGCACCACAAAGTAGTGAAGAGGGTTGCCCCACCCTCACAAATACCTAAGGCTCCGCCCCTTATAATGTAAACAGGTGTGCTAAGACAGGGAATCAAAGCAGCTCTACCTAATACACAGAAACAAACACAAGGAGGCTGCCACATTGAGGAGACAAAGAAATATGGTCCAAATGAAAGAATGGATCAAATTCCAGTAAAAGAACTAAGAGAAATGGAGATAGCCAACCTATCAGATGCAGAGTTCAAAACATTGGTGATAAGGATGCTCAGAGAACTCATTGATACAGCAAATGGGTAAGGGAAGAAATGAAGGCTACACTAAGTGAAATAAAGAAAAATCCACAGGCAACCAACAGTGAAGGGAAGGAAACTGTGATTCATATCAACAATTTGGATAGTTGATATGAGGAAGAAATAAACAATCAAACAGTACAGAATGAAGAAACAAGAATTCAAAAAAAATGAGGGAAGATTAAGAAGATTCTGGGACATCTCCAAACGTGTCAACATCCAAATCATAGGGATGCCAGAAGGAGAAGAGGGAGAGCAAGAAATTGAAAACTTATTTGAAAAAATAATGAAAACAAACTTCCCTAATTTGGTGAAGGAAATAGACATACAAGTCCAGGAAGCACAGAGTCCCAAACAAATTGGACCCAAAGAAAGCCTCGCCAAGAATCATCATAATTAAAATGCCAAATGTTAAAGATAAAGAGAGGATCCTAAAAGCAGCAAGAGAAAAGAAGAGTTATCTACAAAAGAGTTCCTATAAGAATCTTACCTGATTTCTCAAAAGAAACCTTATTGGCAAGAAGGGACTGGCAAGAAGTATTCAAAGTGATGAAAAGCAAGGACCTACAGCCAAGATTACTCTATCCAGCAAAACTACCATTTAGAATGGAAGGACAGATAAAGTGCTTCCTAGGCAAAGTAAAGCTAAAAGAGTTCATCACCACCAAGCCCTTATTACATGAAATGTTAAAGGGACTTATTTAAGAAAAAGAAGATGATCAAAACTATGAACATAAAATGACAACAAACTCACAACTATCAACAAATGAATCTAAAAAAGCGAAAACAAGAACAAAAACAAACAAGGAAACTAGAGCAGGAATAGAATCATAGAAATGGAGATCACACGGAGCTTATCAGTGGGGAGGGAGAGGGGGGAAGAATGGAGTAAAAGGTACAGGGATTAAGAAGCATAATTGGCAGGTACAAAATAGACAGGGGGATTTAAGCCTAGTATAGGAAATGGAGAAGTCAAAGACATTATATGGATGACCCATGGACATGAACTAAAAGGTGGATTGCTGGAGGGAAGTGTAAAAGAGAAAAGGAAACGAGAAAAAAATTGGGACAACTGTAATAGCATAATCAATAAAATATACTTACAAACAAGTTGTCTCTGGTAATAACTCTCATTGATAGCAAGCCCCCAAAATCAAATTTTTAAAGGGAGAGGAAAAAGTTTCTTATGAGCCCACAGAATCTTAATTGCCTTCAACTCAAAATAATCCACAAGCTTAAGTGGCATATCTTGGAGAAACCTGTTCTGATCCCCTTTAGAACCAATAATAACAATCAGTCTTGGATATTGTAATCTACTTTTATGAAACCCAGAACAATTTTATTTGTTTAAGTGAAGCACAGTCTAACAGCACCTGTAATAGATTTCATCTACTTCCTCATGAATTTGTACACACAGTATAGCAACTCGGTTAGCATGGTTCAGGAAGATATGATTACATTTCGTTTGTAGAGTCTTCGGGACTCACTGGTAGGAATGACAAGCAGAGTGGTCATTTTCATGAGTTAACAGTTTCCCAAGTGCAAATCCCTATCAGTGAATGGAAACTCAAAGTGTCTGCCTTTTCTCATAAAGTCTTAAAAGGGTAAATTGGATGACTTCCTATATTTCCTTTGCGTCAAGTCAGAACTAGTGCTTATCAAGGACTTGACCGATTTCTCCCTTCACGAAAGAGAAAAATAAAACCCTTGATGCTTTTCTTAGTGGTCCCTGGTTCACGCAGAGAAGCTATTTTCATATTCAGGCCTGGAGTTCGCCGGCTGCCCAGAGCAGCTGTGATCGCAGGCAGGGCTTCACTAAAACAAGGGGCAACCAACCACTCAGCTCTGTTACAGCTCAGCAGTAGCAGTCCAAGGAGAGGGCAGGCCTTCCAGAGCCCCAGAACCCCTCTGTTTGCCATGAGGGCGGGTTCCAGTGCCTCGCTCGGGGGTTGCTGTGTTAGCGGAGGAAGGAGGACTGTCGAAGGGGGAGGGTGCCCTGCAGGATGGGAACCTCCTCCTGGCCCCGCCTGGGCGGTGCACATGCACGCGCCCCTGCGGGAGAAGGAGGGACTTGCAGGTTCTTCGGGCCCCTTCAGGTAGTGCAGGATTCTGGCCTCTCGGGGGCCCCGCCTTTCACACAGACTCCGTGCCACGTCTTCAGATGGAGTAGAAGGGAAGAATTTCCCCCTATCCACAAAACAAACGGCCAAACCTGTGGAAAGCTTTATGAAAATGTATGAGAAAATGCTCCTGAGAGTGGAGTTGTGCTGCTTATTTTGTAAATTTAGAATCGAAAGAGAAGACCCAGGAGGGTTACACAGAATCTATTGGTGGTAGATTAGGGAGGCAGGAGAAAGTGAAGTGGATAAATGTCCAGGATTGGGTAAAGAGCTAAGCGGAGAACGCACACTTCTTTTGCACTGGTGATAACAGTTGGTGATTGGGGGTGTACAGGGTAGATAACATTTGACGTTTACAGCATAGAGATGGCATGTAGTCAATAAGAGAACAGCGAAGGTTCTGTGGTCTTGGACTCTGGTGGCCGTGGTTGTGTCCTCCAAGGGGTAAGAAAAGAAAATTACTCTGATATTCAAAGGTATGTTATTCCAGATGCATAAGAACAGTGGACAGGGTTCACTTAAGGTAAAGACTGACCTTTGTTAAGGAACTTATAGGCCTGGGGCATGACTACTGCATGACCTGCCCAGTTAGGAATTTACAACCAGACCATCCTGTGTGGCTACTTCCTGTCACTTGCTAGGCTTGACTTATTGCCCCAGGAGCTTGTTGGTTCCTACTGTGCCCCTTTTTGTTCACAGTCCCCCCACCATTTCTTTCTTTGTCTTTCTCTCCCTCTCTCTCATCTCCCCCCTACACACACACACACAATGTGATGTCATAATAAGAACTAATTATATATAATATATAATATAATTAATATTATTATTAATAATATTATTAATTATTAATATAATTAATAATTATATAATTATATATTATATTATATAAAATAATATATATTATATATTATATATTATATATTATATACCGTATACTGTATATTGTATATTATATATATATTATGTGTGTGTGTGTGTATATATATTGCTCTTCAACCTCAGCTCCTGACACAGAGCTTATAAAAGCCTTATAAATTCCTGAGTGGCAAAGGTGAGAGTGGCGTGTTTTGCTATTCATAATAAACCCTCTTCACCATACCTGAGTTTATGCTAATGATGTGAGTCTTAGAGGATTGGGGCTGGTTGCCAGAGGAACAATTGATTGATCAGAAGGTTGGAACTTGTAGCCAGATTCCATGACCTCCAGGGAGGGAAGAAGGGCTGGGGATTGGATTGATCATCAATGGCCAATGCTTTAATCAATCGTGCCTAGTTGGTAGAACCTTCATAGAAAACCCTAAATGTCTGGGTCCCAAGAGTATCTGCCTCAAACAAATGGATAGTGAGGAATATTCGCCTTGCACCCATTCATATATCCTTCATTTCAAAGAGCAATAATGTTTATATGTACATTTATTAGGTTTTTTTTAACATTTTCTTTTCACTATATCCCTTGGAGTTCCTCTTTGGATTATATATTTTTTTATGTCGAAAGTCAAACTCATATACTAAAAAACCAACTTAAAACTCTATAATCCTAATTCAGATAGTCAAAACAGAATAATTTTTCTCTATTACCCTTTTCCCCCAACCATATATTACATCCCGAAGAAGGGAATTCTAAATTCTGCAAAAGGAGAATCTGACCATTTTGTTTAGTGATAAAGCCTGAGTACCTACTGGGTGCTTGGTACATAGTTCACACCCAGTAATCATGCATTCTGTCGGCAAATGATGTACTTAAGGATGTTGTCAAGCATTTACTTCCCATTACTCCAGTTATGAATTTTAGTCTGGGGTTATGGGCCCACAGTATTTTCTTTCCCCAGCTAAATCTTTTTCAAGAATTGGTTTCGTCTTTGCCTTCATTTGGAGGTCATTTTTGCAAAAGTTTAAATTTGAAAACCAATTATGCTACAATTAGTCACATTCCCAGAATGGTGGGAATGGGAGTGAGTGTGTGAGCGAGCCGTGGGAGCACCAGGAGGGCTCCAGACCCCTCTATAGAAAGGGGGACAGACTACGCAACACCCCTCACTGTCTGGGCTCAATGTCTCCGGGTCTTCTGTTGTTATTGTTTTTTCTCCCCAAGAGAACGTAAAAATCTGAGATTTTACATGAGCTCAACTATTTTTAATTTGGGCCAAAACCAAGTATGTCTGTAGCCTGTAATGGGCTCAGGTACCCAGTTTTGTGGGAGTTAAAAAAATAATGGTGTATTACTGTATTAAATCAGGCTTTTACTATAAATAATAGGAATCAGCAAACTATAGCTGGGAGGAATCCAGCCCGCCACATTTCTGTGTAAGGTTTTATAGGAACACAGCCACATCCATTTCTTTGCATATTGTTTGTGCTGCAACAGAGCCAAACATATTTATTATCTGACACTTTGCAAAAAAAAAATCACCAACCCATGATAATATTTTGCTTTTAGCAAAGCTGAATTTGTTGCTAAATTATGTCCTCGGAGGGTTCTACAATATTTTAATGTCAAATTGCTTTAAGCAATTTTCTCTAGAATATATATTAGATTATTTAATATAATTATTTTGCATTGTTTCTATCAATTGAATCTGATAGAAAATGATTATTGGGAATATTTAATGAAATATCTCTTCCATATTTATTAGGACACCTATAGACCACATTTAAATGCATTAAGAAATAAGCTAAGCAAACTATAATAAATTCAGAAATGCCTTAAATACATTTACACAGAAAAAGTAAATCGAAAGATATTACAAATCATCTCACAGAGCTAACTTTGAAAATGAGAAATTCTTTTCAGTTTGCACCATCTAGAGGTGGAAAAAATAATTGCCCATGTATTCTACAAATCTCAGCTCTCTTTTTATCTCCTGAGGTTAGAAAAGGTCTTAGAAAGGTGTATAATCCTTTTAACATGCTTCAAATTCTGCTTCCTAGATGCTTGTTGAGAATTTTTGTATCGATGTTCATAAGAAATATTGCTCTGTGGTTTTCTTTGTTTGTAGTGTCTTTTTCTGGCTTTGTACGTGGGCTAAGGCTGGCCACATAGATTCAGTGTCCACACTCTTCAATTTTTGGAAAGGTTGAGAAGGACTGATATTCTTTAAATGTTTGGCACAACTACCAGTGAAGCCATCGATCAGGTGGTTGCCTTTGCTGGGCCTGACACTCTCCGGAAAGGCCAATCTGCATACCCAGGCAGGCTTTCTCCAGCTCTGGGGTTGGGTGGGCAGAGGTCAGCAAAAGGCCCAAGGTGCCCTGAGATCCCACTCTACCTGCCAGCTGCCTATGAGACTGAGTCACCAGAAGAGCCTCAGGTGGTACGTGAGTTGCGTGAGATAGATTTTCAGGTACAGGCAAATGGTGTTCATCAGACTGATAACAGATTCAAACTTGGTGCAAATTCGGGGTCTGAGGCCACTCAGCAATTGTCTCAGGGTACACCCAAGCCAGCCACCACCCTCCTGGGATCTGCTGACCTTTGTGGTGGGGCAGGGCACAAGGAGTGGTCAGGATGAGGCCAGAAGAGTTCATCAGGCTGAAAAGACCAATATTTGGCCATATGGAGGGAGGGCTCTGCACAGGAACCTCCAGCCCACACCCAGTCTCTTCCTGTATCATTCTGGCACTGTTGCAGCCTGCCCAAGCCTCCTGGAGGGCTCCTCAATAGGCCCTGCACCTCTGGGCCCAGGCTGAAGTCCACAAAGACCTCTCCTGCTGAGCTGTCCTGGCGGGGCAGGCACTGTGCAGGTTGGCAGGGAGGAGTCAGTGTTCTTCCCCAGGTTGGTATCACCTCTTGTTTGTTAATGTACGCTTTTATGGCTACAAATTTCTCCCTTTGCACTGCTTTCCCTGTGTCCTACAGGTTTGGGTATGTTGTGTTTTCTTTTCTTTTCTTTTTATTTGTCTTTGAGTATTTTCTAATTTCCCTTGTGATTTCTTTTTTGACTTTTTTATTTGTTTAATTTCCACAATTTCCTGAATTTTCAGTTTTCCTTTTGTTATTAATTTCTAACCTCATCCTATTGTGGTCAGAGAAGATACTTTGTGCAATGTCAGTCTTTTAAAATCTATTGAGACTTAATTTGTGGCCTAATATATGTTCTATCTTGGAAAATGTCCCACGTGCAGTTGAGAAGAATGTTTATGCTGTTGTTGGGTAGGGGCTCTGTATATGTATGTTTGCTTTTAAATTAAAAAAAAAAAGGGTTGTTGCTGTTTAAGACATGTTTATAATTTCCAACTTAATTTTATTATAGGTTGAGATTTGCTTTATGGTCTAGAATGGGAGTTGGCAAACTCCAGCCCATCTGTCCAAATATGTCTTGCTGCTTGTTTTTATAGTTTTATTAGTTTACAGCCAATCATTTATTTACATATTAACTATTCTACCATATTAACCAGTTCATGGCCATTGAGTTTATCCTTATATGAACTTGTTTAATTATGTTCTTCAGGTCTTCGATACATTAATTTATGTTTTTGGTCTGCTTGATTTAAGAGTAATTGAGAGGTATATGAAAATCCTCCACTGTTGTGTGAGTTTGTCAGTTAATCCTTGTATTGCTGTCAATTTTAGCTTTATATACATTTTAAATCATGTTGCAACGTGTATACAAGCCTAGAATCATTAGGTTGGGCTTGCCAGCACCCCGTGAGCATGACACCAAAATATAGACACAGCCGAGGTGTCCACCAACAAATGATAGGTTAACAAAATGTGGTACAACGGAATATAACTTAGCCATAACAAGGACTGAAGTTCTGATACATGCCACAATGTGGATGAACTTTGCTTCATCACGGATGAATACATGGGTAACATATGCTATGAAGATAAACGTTATGATATGTGAAAAAAGCCAGACACCGAAGGACGAAGGTAGTATGATTCCACTTACATGAGGTGACCAGAAGGGACAAGCTCATAGAGACAGGGGCTTGGGGAGAGAGGAATGGGGATCTATTGTTTAACGGTTACAATTTATGTTTTGGGTTATACATTTAGGAAAGAGTGGTGATAGGTATGCAACATTGTAAATGTCCTTAATGCCATGAGTTGTACATTTAAAAATGTTAAAATGGTAAATAAACATTGCGTTGTGCGTGTTTTACCGCAATTAAAAACAAAACAAAGCTGGGCCTCTGTGGCACAGGGGAGAGCAGATGCCCTCAGGACAGCCACCACCTCCGCGTGCACCTGCCTCCCAGCATTCCTCCCCTTGCTCCACTTCCCTCACTGCTTACCTGTCAACCGCACATTGAAATTTGTTTTGCATTTCATTTAGTATTCATATATGTTCTATCATATTGCCAGAAGCATCAATTTTTCCAACTCATCTTTTCGAATGCTACTGAAGTCCCATATGTTTTTTAAAAATATATGCAAATATATATAGTATGTTCATACATATATTCATACACACACACACACATACAGAGTGGGGCAAAAGTAGGTTTACAGCTGTGAGTACATGAAGTGGTTTATTCCTTTTTACTTATCAATTATTATATGATTTTCACAGAAACAACTGTAAACCTACGACACACACACATACACACGCACGGTCTGCCAGAAGTACCCCACTGAGTGGGGTGGGGGGGGTACATGAATGTCTCACACAAGATGGACAGGGATTTGAACATTTCACCTACAATGTCAAATGGTGTGCTTGAGTGTGATAGTGTTGTTATGTTGCAGAATTACATGCTTATGATTTTGTAATAAAAGATTTGGTATAGATTATCAGCACATTAAAAAGTGGTGTTATTTGTGCCAGACCCTGTATAACGTCTACTAGATACACTGTTTGATATTTAGGGGAAGAGTATGTGTATATAGTATGCTCCCACTTGTGTTGTAGTGAGGGGGACAGGTACATGTTCATGTTCGTTATTTTTGTACTAGTAACATGCTTCTGGAGTCATACATTGGTAATCGCTAATGGTTTCCTCTGGTGAGAGAGAATGTGGGACTAGGGTTCTGAGGTGGGAGGAGGAAACTTTTCTGTTCCTTGAATATTTTACTGTGGGTGTGGTTTTAAATTTCAAAACTCTACCCACATTTTTTGAGGGGCTCCTAGTTTCCACTGAAAATGCATTAAATAATATAGAGGTTGTTACGAGTTGCAACCATACTGTTTTAGGTTTCTACAACCTTCTCCTTTAAGGAACTTGTTTAACTGCTGAACTCTCACCTTCAGGCTGCAGGAAGGTGAACCTAACCACGGTGCCTGAGGGTTCTCCAGAGTCGCAGCCGCTGAGCGCAGACGTGCCCTGCCCTGCAGGTCTTCCTCTGCTCATTCTTTCCCACCGCTCTTTCTAAGATACAGTCTTAGGTCCTCCTTAGAGAAGAAATGACTGAGTCATCAAACATCTCATATCTTCTTTGGTGGGACTAGTTATTTCTCCTGAAAGGATGTATCTGAACTGATAGCAACAAATACACTTTCAGCTTAAAATTACGATTTTTTCTAAAGAAAAATGGATATTCATTTGAGTGAGTTTAAACTGTAAGTACCAGCATAGACATATCTCCAAAACATACAGTGGAAAAGCTAGTTTTAGAACAATATATATAATATGATTTTAGGTTAAACAACTTTAAAGTTAAAACTAGTGTTTCATAATAAGTATATATCTATATTATTTGCTTAGTATTTTAAGTAATGTTCATTGTCTAAGTTCTTGGTAAATACAGAAAAATTTAGGAAAGAAAACTGAAAGTGAATCACAGTACATCACCACAGAAATAATTCTTGCTACTGTATTGTTGGATTTCCTTCCAAGTCTCTCTCTCTCTCTCTCTTGTTTTTTTCTCTTCTTCCTTTCTTCTTTCATCTGTCATACTGTCATGGGCGTATAAATAAATATAGGTATAAAGATATGTATTGTACTGCTTTACTCTCTTAGCACTATATTATAAGCATTCTTCCATGTCAATAAATATTACTTGAAAACACAATTTTAAATATTTTATTTATTTAATTTTTAGAGAGAGGGGAAGGGAGAGACATCAGTTGGTTGCCTCTCACACGCCCCCAACTGGGGACCTGGCCCGCAACCCAGGCGAGTGCCCTGACTGGGAATCGATCCAGCAACCTTTCGGACCGCAGACCCGCCCTCAATCCACTGAGCCACACCAGCCATGGCAATTTTAAATGTTAAATATTATTTCCTTATATGGAAATAGCATAATTAATTTGGCTATCTTCCTGTTTTTGCACATTTTCTTTTTTCTGCTGTATAACTTGATGAAAATCCTAATGTGAAAATTTTATCTTCATCTTCAACCATTTCTGTCAGATTTTCTAAAAGTAGAATTAATGAGTCAGAAAATGTGAACATTTTAAAGCAACTTTAAGGTACAATTTCTCTCCATAAAGTGGTTGTATGAATAGCTCTGTCAATGTCCACTCCCATCAAGCCTATAGGAGTGCCTGTTGCTCTCATCCTGAAGTTGGGTATAACCATCTTTAAGTTCTGTACTGAACAGCCCTGACTGGTGTGGCAAACTGAGAGTCTGATGGTTCGACTCCTGGTCAGGGCATGAGCCTGGGTTGCAGGCCAGGTCCCTGGATGTGGGTGTGTGAGAGCCAACAGATCCATGTTTTCTCACACATGGATGTTTCTCTCCTTTTCTCCCTCCTTTCCCCTGTCTAAAAATAAATAAATAAAATCTTAAAGAAATTCTGTACTAAACATACCCATCCTTTAAATGTCTTTATTGTCTTTTAGTATGAAAACTACTCTAGTAGTTAAAATTACTAAAAAATTAGAAGTAGATATTTATTGGCCATCTGTGTTTCTACATTGTTAACATTTAACATTTGTACTTATTCCCAAATCACACTTGTATGTGTTTCCTAGGTGCTGAGGAATCAAGTACACAGAGTTACCACAAGAGGGCCCTAGCACGTAAATTATATCAAAATCTGAAGACTATTGGCTTGACGTCCCAGCAAATGAGATCTCCATTAGTTCCGATTTAAGGGCTTCCAAACGATTTAAGGGGCTGGCCTCATAAGGACAGGCCTTCTGGCACGGAGGAAAAGTACTGAAAAGAGCATGAGACAGCAGCTCAGACATCCAGAAAGCTGGGCATTGAAGAGCTGAACTCCTCTGCGTTTCACCCCCGACCTGCCTTCACTTTTCTGAGAAAAATCTCTTCGTAACTCGATTCTTCATGTTAGGTATATTCACTCTCAAATTTCAAAAAAATGTATAATCATCTTATACCTGAGATGCCTTTTTGTCATTCTTTAGATTGTTCAACAAATATTTATTACTCTTTTAATATTTAACCAGGACTATGGGCTTTTTAAAAAGAAAAAAAACCCTCAACAAATTAATATTAGCTGCTGTGTGCCACTGTCCTAGTTACTGGAAATATAATGATGAGCAAAACCAGACGCTATTTCTAGTCTTGCAGAGCTCATGCCTGTGACAGCCATCCTAGCGCCTCTAAGGCGACTTTCAGGAAATTCACTCAACAGATGCTTTTGCCTTAATGAATAGGAGACGTCAAGTGCAGTCCACACAGGCTGTGTCTTCAGCTTTAAGGCCCACCAGCTTGTCTCCTGGACCCCCGGTTACATCCTGGTCTGTTCTGAGGATCAAACCATCTAGCTAGATACGATATGTGACTTTTTAATTGCTTTAAAAAAACTTCACAGTGTAATACATAGACAATATAAAGAAATATGATATTATATCACAATCATATTATACAGAAATATGAGTAACAAAAATGAAAATCATCCATGTCATAATTTTCACAGATAGCTATTTTTAAACTCCTTTACCGACATATACATTGGACAAGTACTCATTAACTACTCACTGTTTAGAAAGCATATTCCAAGGGCCGTGTCTTAGTTGCCATGGGTTGTCATGTCTAAATATCATAGACTGGGTGGCTTAAACAACAGGAAACTATTTTCTCACCCTTTTGGAGGCCGGAAGTCCAGTCAGTTTGGTGTCTGGTGAAGGCTCTGTTCCCAGCTTGCATGTGGCCACCCTCTCACTATGTCCTCACATGGACTTTCCTCGGTTAGGGTGCCTGTTTTCAGTGTCCACTAACCTTATGGGATCAGGGACCCACCCTTCTGACTTCATTTGACCTTGGTTGTTTCCCACTCCAAATAGAGCCACACTAGCAGTTGGGGCTGTATGAATTTCAGGGGGTGAGGAAGGACACAAATCTAAATCAATTACTCCTTTTAGATTGGAATTACAAAGCTAACCTATTAGATGTTCTAACTTGCCAAATTTCTTGACATCACAAATACTTTAAACACCAAGCATATACAAGTTGCTCCTTGTGGTAGCCAGACCCTAAGGTGGGCCCCAGTGTTACTCCTGTGACTTTGTTCTGCTGTAAAAGGCATGAGGGGTTCTCCCTGTGGGCTCGATGAAATGAGCAGCCGTGGGGGAGAAGCCTGCTGTGGACTGAACATTTGTATCCCTCACCCCTCACCCCTCACCCCAGACTCATAAGTTAAATGGTATTAGGAGGTGGGGCTTTTGGAGGTAATTAGGTCCCAGGGAGTGGAATTAGTACCCGCGTAAAAGGGACCACACAGAGCTCTCGCGCCCTTTTTCTGACAGGTGAGGATACGTCTGACCTCAAGGAAGCAGTCCGAAACCTGGAAGAGGGCCCTCACCAAACCCCAACACGCTGGCACCCTGAGATCAACTTCTGGCTTCCAGGACTAGGAGAAAGAAATTTCTTTGTTTATAAGCCACCCAGTCTATGGTAGTTTTTTATAGCAACCCAAATAGACTAAGACAAAATGTGTGTAGCAAGGAACTGTGGATGCCTCTAGAACCTGAGGGGCTCCTCCAGCTAACAGCCACCAAAATGCCATGGTCCTCAGTCATAGAGCAGCAAGGAAATGACTTCTGCAAACAACCCTCCTGAGCCTGGAAATGCATTTTTTTCTCAGTCGAGCCTCCAGATGAAAATGCAGCCGGCCAGCACCTTGATGAACGCCTTTGAAAGCCAGGGCAGAAGACCCAGCCTGGACTCCTGACCCTCCGGAACTGTGAGTTAATAGATGTGCATTGTTTTAAGCTACTATGTTTGTGGTAATTTGTTACACAACATTAGAAAACTACCTTTTTAATCTTAACACACGAATATTAATATTACGGATCAGATTTACTTTTTTTAAAAAAAGACTTAATTCTAATCTTTCTAGGGTCAAAAGACATCCATAAAATAATTATACCATCGTAGCAAACTGGGATTCTTATTTTAGCTCAGTCGATTGAGGGTATTATCAAACATAAAGATTTTTTTTAAGCTGGAATTTAGGATTTGATTTTTTCATAAGTCGCTACGAGACATCATGAGCCCTTTTCATGCAGTTCTGTGTCTTAAAGGAGATGGTTTGGGCTAACATATCCCCGCTATTCTTGTCTGGTTTGCATCCGTGACCTCACTTTACCACCATTTAAGTTACAGCCTGTTATTTGTTCCTTGCTTAGACGTTGTGTTTCTCTGCCTTTCTTAAGACATTGTACTGGCACGGGAGGCAAAAAAACCAGAATTTATTTATTAAAAAATAATGTATTTATTCTTATATGTCTAAACTTCAGTACCCTCAAAATACTCTGCATTTGATGCAATACCCTTATTGAGACGTTTTTCCACTGCTCGTCCATTTTGATGCATTTTAGTCCTTGTGGTGTTTTTTTTTGTTTCACCTCTTCCACATTGGCAAAATGTTTCCCTTTGGGGATCTTTTTCATCTGGGGTAGCAAAAAAAAAGTCACTCAGGGTAAGATTGGGTGAATAGGGAGGGGGGTCATGTCATTTTTGGTCAAAAACTGCTGAACACTCAGCATGGTGTAGGCACGTGCACTCGTAAATCACTCATCATGAAATGGTTAAACGTGTTGAAAGAATCTTTAAAAAAATTCACTGAAGCAGAACGCAGCCTCTCACAACAATGCCAGCTGGTACACTGATACAGATGAGTTCCTAGAACACTCACGTAGTTGGCCCACCCTACAGAAGATAATTTCAATTTTGGGGGGAGCCCCCATCATAATATCTTTCTGTACAGCTCAAAAGTTGTTTTAATGACTTTGCATAGGATTCTTCCCATGCATATATCATTCTTGTTAATCCTCTTTGAACTTCATTATTCAATATCTTTTCATTTTTTCTTATTTTTCAGGTTACAACTCATATGGACATTTAAATGGCATTTGGCTACACATTGCACAACAGAAACAACAAACATTTGATAAGAAGTCGCCATGATGAAAAGATAGAATAAAACAAACAGAAAGAAAGGAACCTGGTGGAAGCAAACACGAACAGAAGAAAACAAAGCCAACCAGTTAGTAATAGACTTGGAAAAACAATAGAAGGTTTGCATCCCTAAAACAATGACAGAGTACTATGAAAAAGTAAATAGACCCCGAAAGAACGCTTGGAAATTATAAAATATGAAAGCTGGAATTAAACATATTAATGGAAGAGTTGGCAAGTCAAGTCAAGGTTATCTTCCAGCAAGTGGAACAAAACATCAAAAAGATAGAAGATAGAACAGAAAGGGGTGGTCACATGGCCGTAGAGCAGTGATTTCCAACCTGTGTGCCATAAGAATTTTTAAAACATGCCACACCTGACTATTGAGTCAGGGCACTGACCTCTTTCCTCTCAGACTGTCAAATAAGAAGAAACAACAACAGCCAACACAATACCTGCCTGATATGAATAAATCAAAATTATGCCTATTTTGTCAGATTGACAAAATACATATTTTTTGTTGTGCCGTACAATTTTGGTAACGCAGTTATGTGTACCATTAGATGAAAAAGGTTGAAAATTGCTGGTGGAGGGCATCAATACAGAAGATCAGGAATCATTAAAAAAAAAAGACAATGAAAGATAGAAAATTTCCCAAGGAGAAATGCAAGAAAACTTCCCAGAACTGAAGGACACGGAGCCTCCAGACTGAAAGAGCCCTCTACATGTCTAGCATCGCGCATAGCAAAATATCCACTAGAAGCTACATCCCTGACATTTCAGAACACCGGACTAGAGAGGCAATCTGAAAAGCTTTCAGAAAGGTGAAACCTATGGTATAATGTTTTACACTAATGTGAGTTATACATACCATCATGGGAATCAGAGTGCCACAAGACTTGTCAACACCACGAGAGAGTGGAAGATAATGGAGTAATGCCTCAAAAATCACCCAGGCAAACCGTAAATCAAGTGAGGGGGCGGGTGGGCAGGGTAAGGCGTTCTTCTTTCTCAGAGCCTGCTACTAAAAGCTGTGCTCAGCAAACACAGAGAGCATCTGTGTCATGCACACAGTGCAACATACAGATGATGAATTCTAGAACTGTAACCTTGAAGCTTTCATAATCTTATTAACCAATGTCGCCTCAATAAATTTAATTTAAAAAAGAAAGATACTGTATAAACTCAAAAGCAATCACTGGATCCAGGAAAAGAAAGCCCAACAGAAGAGAAATAGTTTGATAGCGAAGGGAATGCTCAGGATGGCAGCTGTGCCCAGGGCTTTCGAGTAACCGTCCAGACCGCAGGAGGGTGGAGCGCTGTGGGAGGGAGGTCTCCGAGGGAAGGAAAGGAGATGAATTATCAAATATGCTTGAGCACTGTGGGAAAGAAAAAAACTGAGAATATTTGACAGAGCGAATCAATCATTTGGGAAGACAATGAAGAGAGGTATGTCGAAAACAGAATTTTAAAAATTATTAATTCCAGGAAAATAAAAATTTGTATGTGATACAATGTATAATTAATAGGATCCTCACTAAATATTTATATAGCAATAATAACACACTGATTATTGATTTATCTAGGGTTTTTTTTAATCTAGGAGAAAGAGAAGGAAAGTAGGAAGTGGTAATAATAGACTGAATCATCATTTGCCTAATAGGAAGTTAATAGTTTCAAATTGGTAAATCAAGAAATAGCAGTGTAAATAATGACTTCAAAGTGTGAAGATAAATGCCAAGTTTGTTTGTTTTTTAAAAGCTGAATTAGTTCAAAGTGGGTTCCTCTAGGGAATAGAGGACAGATGTTTTCATTAAGACTTTCAATACTGTTTGAGCACCTACTACGTGTCAGGTATATGCATACTCCCTTCTCAAGACCCACTCATCAGCGTCAGCCATTTCCTGAAGAGCCTTTTGGGGATGCTTTCATTGCCTCCCCAGGACCTCGTTCGTCCACTACTGTTTCTTTCATTTACACTGTCAGCCAGTCTCTCCCTCTCCATTGGCTTCTTTCCCTTTGCTTGTAACCGTGTCCAAGAACTTCCAGCTTGGCAAACTGACTAGCCAACTTTGGCTTTGTTCCCTGGATTCTGATCTCATGTCCTGGCACAGAATATCCTTGGAATGACATCCACTGCTAATGAGCCCTCGTTGGGCCGCGTTCCAGGACCTCCCACATATGGGTACTTGTCAGGTACTCTGTACCCTGCAGCTTGGAGCACATGGGGCCAGCCCTACCTGCAGCGGTGAGCATCAGAAGTCAGAAGTACATAACTGTAGAAATGACCAGAAACAAGAAAGAGAAAGAAGAGTCAGCCGGACACCAAAAGATGCCAGGACCATTACTGACATTGGGAACTCAAGAGCAGGACATTTGGGAAGGATGGTAAAAAAGATGATAAATCCGGCTTTAAACAAATTGAGTTTGGAGCTTACAGAATTGGGAAGTAATCGGGGTAAAATGAAGAGATTAATTATGATCCAGAAACAGCTATAATGGGAATGATTTTGGAGTGAATATATACTAGATTCATATTCTGGCTCTACCAGCTACTAACTGAACGACCATTGGCAAGTTAATTAACTTCTCTGAGTCTCAGTTTTCTCATCTGCAAAATGGAGATTGCACCTTGATTAGAAAGGAGGCATGATGAATTTGAGCTGTCACTAGGCAAAGGTCACTTGAATCAGATAGGACAATCTGGCTATCGTGTGAAGACTGGATTAGCTATGTCAAGACTGCAGTTCAGGATCCTGACTGCAATACTGCAGAAGACCAAGACCAATGGGCTCGGCTCAAGGGGCACCTGAGGGAAAGATGGAGAGAAATGGGACAGTTTTGGAAATACTTGGGAGACAGAACTAGTGGGATGCTGCGATTTACTAGTTGGGGGCGGGCAGTGGATGGGCAGATGTCAATCTCCACCTGTATGCTTCTGGATCCCTTTACCATTTTCATGTTGTGTTTTTACTTCCAACAGCCAACACCTGCAAGGAGAACCAGAAGTACCTGGGATTTACATCGCCCTGGGGAGAGCCCTAGCAAATGACTCCTGGTGCAGAAGTAGAACTACTCCAGCCTCTTCGCCCTGGTCCAGACTGCTCTGAAGTATGACTGTCTCCAGAAGCCTCGTGGAGTGGAGCCTAAATTGTGCTCCATGGGACTTTGTTTGATATTGAATAGTTGATTTGCTTCCTTCTCTTCCCTGTATCTCTCCACCTCCCCCTACTGTTTTTTTCCTTGTGGCACTTCCTAGTTAATCAGTTTCACATGAATCCTCATCTCAGCGTCTGCTTCTGGGGAGTCTGTCCTACGACAGCATGGTAGTTATTAATGCCGCTTAGTAATTTTTCTACTCTCTGTTTCCTGAGCACATGGGAAGGTTGTGCTTCCTGGCCTCCCATGGTTGAGTGGTGGGGCCAAGTTATCAGCTCTAGTGGAAGTGATGTGCATCAAATCGCCAGGATGATACTTTCAGAGCTCTTTACCCTCTGTGGGGGTGACCAAAAATGTACCAGATAGTGGCTGCTCTATCAGCCTGGGACTCAGTGTCAGTGTGACAAAGTGGAGCAGAACCCCCGCTCTGACTCAGTGGTCAGAGTGAACAATAAACTTCTGTTATATTAAGCCCCGGTGAGTTGGGGGTTGTTAGCTATGCTGCAGGACAACCTGGCATAGCCCGACAGATACAGAGGGTGAAAAAAGAGAACAGAGGACGACCGAGATTTCTGACTTGGGCTGTTGGGTGGATGGGGTTAACATTCTTCGGGGCTGCTGGGATTTGTCTGTTTTCTTAGGTGGGCAGCTAAGTGTGGTTTTAGACATTTTGAGTTTGAGATTCTTGCGGGAATTTAAATTGAGACGTTGAGAAGACAGTTAATTCTGAATCTCTGGAGAGTGATCTGGGCTGGAGACAGACATCTGAGACGTAAGGAATAAATTAGGAAAATAGGAATCTACCAGTGCCATGGGAAAAACAGAATGCATATGTGCTAATGATGATCATTAACATGACTGAAATTTAAGTTGGGCACTGAGATTCCTGGCAGGGAACCAAGGGGCATGTGTTCTGTTATATGGCTCTCACTATTGGAGAGAAAGAAGTGTATCATTTCCTTGAAGAAACGGAAATTCTGAATGTCCTCCTTCTACTTCAACTAGTTTCCAAATAATATTGTTTTAGAGTAAAAATTTCATGACCAAAAAAAAAAGGAGAACTATAGGTGATTTTCCCTGAGTATCTCTTCTTTAGACTAGATTTCTAACACAAATTGTATGGTGGAAAATTTCTTATACATTTTCTTCGGAACTCCAGAAAAGGAGTTCCGGACTCCATGGAAGGGAGTCCCGGGGTATCTGGGCAAAAGCCGACTTTTCTCCAGCGAGAGGCTTGGGAAGCTTTCCAGCATCTACTTTATTTAGCGATCTAAGTTGCCCTGTGAAGCTCAGTTTTGTGGCGTGGAGCCCATCTTGATCTCCAGAGAGCGGACAGAGCGGCTCTGTATTGGCCAGAGTCTTCACTAACCAGTGACTGCTACTGCTTTTGTAGCCACGAAACTTTCCCAACAAGTACTAGAATGTCTTCAATAGAGCAGAAGGGAATAATTGATCCCAGAGGGGCCTGGAAGTGATTTTAATCACTGGGAATGACATTACAAGATGACTACAATAGTTCGCTAATGGGATGGGCAAGGTTTTCTTTCACAGAACAGCAGAGCAGCCCAGTTCACTGAACAGACGTTGTCTTTGGTAAAATATTCAGGTATTTCTTGGGACCAGGTACCTTTCAGGAGAGCGAAAGAAGAATAATCCTGGAATGTATGTAAAAAAAAAAACACCCTAGAATTTGAAAACTAAGTAAACTTAGAAAAGAAAATGGGTAAAAATCACTAAAAATTTAATATTAAAATACCTACAGGAACCACTAATATATGCTCAATAAGATGCCATGATAAGAAGCCTTGTTTTATAGAGTTAATTAAGTGAACTTAAGCATATTTTTAGTATCCATGATAATGTCTAGAAAAGCAACCACCATCCTTGAGAACACACAGGCAATGATTTAAGTGGTCTCCTTATTCCCCCAAGTAGACTGGATTCCAGAGCGCTTAACGGAGAACTTTTCAATTGTAAAGACACTCACAGAATGAGCAAAGTATAGATCAGGTATAAAAAGCCAGTGTTAGGCACAAAAATCTCACACCAGGAGGGAAGGATTTAGAAATTTAGACATCAAAACTAAAAGTTTCTGTTCATTTAAAGATACTATAAAAATAATTAACACTTCTTTTCATCAAAATAATAATAAATTTATTTATATTGTGCTACCTATATGCTAATCACTGTTGTAAGTATATTGCATATATTCACTTGTTTAATGGTACTATCTTCATTTTCTAGATAAAGAAATTGAGACACAGAAAGGTTATATTTTTTGTGTAAAAATACAAGGTGTGAACCAGGAGAATATATTCAAAACACACACACTGAAGAACAATAAATAGGATAACAATAACTCAGTAGAAAAATGGGCAAAGGATATGAACAGGAGCCCCGAGTGTTCCATAAATGCAAAAAGACATGCAATCTCGGTAGGAATCAGAGATGTGCAGGGAGCAATAATGAGACAGCATGTCCATTGCATCCAACCGGGAAACCTTTAAAATTGACAATACCAAGTGTAGGCGAGAATGCAGAACTGGAACGTTACCGCACTGGTGGTGGCAGCATATATGGACACAACCCTTTGAAGAACGATTTGACCTTGTGTAGTAAAACTGAAGAGGCCCACCATTATGATTCAATAGTCCCACTCCTGAACATATACCTTAGGAAATAAACCAAAATTATGAACAGAGGAAACACAGACAGGAGTGCCTGCAGGCAGTGTTTACAATGGCTAGCTATTGGAAACCATCTGAATTTCTACCACTAGAATGTAAATTGTAATTGACTCATGTGCTGGACTGATAGTCATCAGTGAAAATTAATGACATATGTCTGTCAGCCTGTGTCTCTGGACACCTCCCCTGCCCCTCCCTACTGCTTCCTGGATTTACCAGACTGTTCTCTTCACATGATATTATTGTGAACTAGGCAAATACAATTAATTGTGTTTGTAATTATGAAGTCACAGCTATTCCCATATTTTCTCCCTGAAATTACCCAACACCACTTTCTC
>PVKM010024583.1:0-20447 GCA_004027735.1 Carollia perspicillata
TTTCCAAATTTTAAAATCCGGAAAGTCTTTAAAATCTTACGAAGCACCAGCATTCCAGTATTCTATTATTCAATTTAAAGTCTTCTTTAAAATATGGTGGTACTCCTGAGTAATATGAAAACTGCAATCAAAATACAATAGGGTATTACTCTTACTCTGATAAATCAAGTAAATCTTCACAAAGTATATATACCCTGTTTTCCAGGTGAAGTTACTTCTTGATTTCAGGTTTTGGTAAATAGGATATATTCAACACGTGGATTTCAAGAAAGCATATTTTCACATATATTTTTAATAGTAACTCAAAAAGCAGTTATTTATTTCATTAAGAAAAAGTCTAGCAAATAAGCAAAGCACGTTAGAACTACTTTACCCAACTTCCGCATTGGATTGCAATTGTTTCTTCAACTCTGTAGCAATGTTTACAATTTGCCTTCCAAAGCATTTGTCAACAATAAATCGTGTTCAATTTGTTGCCATATTGATTTCCATGAATTACTGAGGCAACTTCTACCAGAGCAGGAAGAACAAGTCTTCCCCACCACACGCGGCTGTGAAATCTTTGCTATCAAGTCGGTGCATCAGTGAGCACAGGTTCACGACACCTAACGGAAGAACCCAAAACGTGCGAGGCTCCCACCACAGGCTGAAGGTGACCCAGACGCGTGTCCGTATTTGTAAGTAATACTGTGCGTGCACATGCACACACACACACATGCATACATATAACAAAGGAAGCATGCTAAACCACCTCTTCGTTTCCTTCTATGGCCCAGCTACTTCTGAGATGTGACCTCTAACCCATAACTACCCGACATGACTATGATGCAGGCCACATACATCATTTTAAATACTGCTAGTCGCATTAAAAGAAAAACGTAAAACAAAACAGGAGAAACTAATTTAATTTTATTTAACAATAATCTAAATATTTCAACACGCAGTAAATATTTTATCACTTTATTAATATTTGAATACAGTTGTCTCCATTTTCCCACCACCGCTTTCCCCTGCCCCACTCACCCCAACCTCCCACCCGCAATCCTACCGCCGCTTTGCTTTGTCCGTGGGCCCTTTACACACATTCTCTGACAACATGTAATAAATGTTCTTAACGATTAATGAGGTAGTTTACACTTTCTATGCCAGTCCCAAAGCCCGGCACGCACGTTACGTCTCAGAACCCGTCAAGGGTGCCCCCACCCGACGGCCGGCGGAGGAACCCTGCCCTCCCACTGTCTGGTCTGCCACGGGCGGGTGCCTCCCTCCGGGGTCCCGGCGCTCCGTCGGGCCCACCTCGGTTTTCCCCTGGACGCTGTGAACTCTGCTTCGAGAAAACACTGCAACTTTCAGAACTCCGATTTTACGAGACTGACAAAATGAGAAGCCGTTCCCAACACGCTCAGCCGCCTTCCTTCGGTCTCCCCTCCACCCTTCCTCCTACTCAGGGGCCCACGCCCAGAGATCGCGCTCACCGACCCCACCGCCACGCGCAGGCTTCCCCGCACCGCCGCTCGGCTGAGGCCTATGCCGTTTTCATATGCCCAACGCGTGTCTCAACTCTGGCAACAGAACACGAGGTTAGGGTTACTGAGTACTGCAGTTAACCACCACTTTTAGTATTCTGAGCCTGCCCGCACTCAGAAAACTTGGGGCGGGGGGGACGGCATACCTCTATATTAAAGCTATAAACGACAACCCAAATGAACTGACACAGTGAGACAGCAGGCGCCAGGATGAGATTTAAAAGCACGCACCAGGCGGGAAGGTACTGGGATCCTCGCCCGCCTCTGGTATCCAGAACACTTTCTTTTCGACATTACCCATGCTGCTATACACCTCAAGATGTCTATCCTTCATCCTAAAAAAAAAGCTGAAATGTTAAAACAAGAGGCAAACATAAATTAAAAGAATCGGAATAGCTAAAACAGACAAGATTTGTATTCAAACCAGAAGCAACCAAAACAAGCAAACTAAATCAAAGGTGAAAAAATCTTCACTCAAAAAAAAGTCACTAAGTAGCACAAAATTTCAGACTCTGTTAGGTACTCACTACACCAAGTTGAATAAGCTAATGTTCTGGTCTCAGAGGACCCCGTCTCCAGGGGAGGCCGAGAAGTAAACAGACGATTAAGGCAGAGAGCCCGCCAGTGCTAAGAGGGGGGGAGCTTGGGGGGGGGGCGCTTGGGAAGATGTCACGTAGTGACAAGAGGTAAATCTTGAAACCCAAACAATTAAATTCTTCAGGCAAAAGATGGAAGAACATGGTAATTTCAAAAATGCCATGATTATTCAGCAAATAAGTCACAGAGTGTAAAACATACTCTTCTATTGCTGACTCACGTCTCAAAAATGTTAAAAATAACCTAAATACTTCGTTTAAATTCAAGGACTTTGAAAGGGTAATCAAGTTATAGAGAATTACTACAAATCAAGTAAAATAACTCTATGACATTTTATAATAAAATGTTGCTTATACAATTAGAACTGCAAACACTTCTCTATTAAGATACAAGGCGTGGTTTAACTTAGAAAGACAACGACTATTTTTACTTCACTGTAGATGTGACGTCCCAGGTCAGGAAGACGCAAGTGAGAAAACACACGTCCCATGCTCAGCACGGTGCCCGGCACGGATTCAGCTGAGTGTAAGCTGTCACCTTCACCACCACCACCACCGTCGTCGTCGTCATCAGAGGTCATGGCACATTTGGAAGAACAAGGGACCAGAAATATCCAGCTCTGAGACTTGTTTCTGCAACTACACTGCTCGCCAACCCTGCACAAGCCTCCCAACTTCAGCCACAGTCCACCGATGGTAGGAAGGGAAGCCACACTCACTCCGGAGGGAGTGGGAGAGGATGCTGGAACTGAGGGTATGAAACTGAACCCCGTCTACAAAAGCCAATTCCCTCCCCACATGCAAAAAATGTTTCAACAGTAGGATATTCGTGTACCATTTTTAAATCAGCTGCAGTTTATTGCTCTCAGAAAATGAAAGTATTTGCTGAAGAGAAATAAACATAGACATTCACATTTCCATAAAATTTGCTATTAATCAATGTTTGCTCTCATCCACTAAACAGAGAGGAACCGCAATTATTAGGAATCATATTACCTAGACTATAGGATAATTCCGTCTGTAACTCGTTTGTCTTACCCAAGCAAATACGGTCTATGTGGTAGTCCATACAATTAACGCTAATGTATAATAAATCTACTCTTTGTATGTAAAACAAAAATAGTGACGCTACTGTTCTGGCTCACAGTAGTGCCCGACGCATCCTCGTGAAAAGGTACAAAATGCAAAGCTAGTTACCATTTATAACACTGTGTAACCAGTATGATTCCCCAGAACTCACAGGTGTCCACAACACAGCACTTGCTAAACCACTGCTGTGTACAAACCCCGCGTGGCCTTCACTCCATGGCCTGGGGACACTCGCCCCAAGTCCGCTGTGGGCAGCACTGCCCATCACAGCTTCCACTGTCACCTCTCCACAGAATGCTGGCCTTTGGGGTCATTTCTAATAGGCCGCATTTCAGTTACTGATGGAGAAGACTCCGGCTTCTGAATCTCTGCGACTTAGTTAGCGCCTCGATCCCTGTCTCACCGCTTCGCGTTTTCCGCAGCCTGTCCCAACACTGCGGAGAAGGAAGGGTGTCTGGACAGAGGGCAGCTGAGGCTCAGTTAACGCCGGGCCACTTCACACGTGCACAGCAGCTACTAACAGACAGGCTACTTTTTCTCCAAAACGAAGTCACAAACAGTTTCCACCCCTCTGACAGGTCCCTCAGGCTTGACACTCAAGCCGTCCTCCGAATGCTCCCGCTAAGGCCCCCAGAGGGAGGCAGACTTTCCTAGGATCGTCCTTCACGTCCTGCTGGGTCTGCGCATGAGCTCAGCCAGGTGCAGAGAGCAATGGGAGGGATTCTGGGCAGAGAAACTGGCAGAGCCTCAGGTCTATGCTTTCCCCAGCTTCCCATCAACCTCGCTCAAAACAGGCGAGCAGCAGTCGCGGCCCCGGGCCCTGCTGGAGACTGTGCAGGCTCAGGAGAGCAGGGCCCCATGCGCCACCAGCAGACTGGGCCCCTGGGCCCCTGGGGCCGCTCTCTGACGGCTCACCTGGCTCAGGTGCTCCAAGCTAAGGCAGAATAGCTCCTTTTACTTAGATCATTGTTTTCGTCCCAGGATCAGATGATCCTTGGACTCAGGATTCGGATAAAAACAACAATAGTAAGTACTAAATAAATTTAGCTTTGTAGCAGGCACTTCACAGATATTAATTCATTTAATCTGTGCAACAACCTTAAGGTAAATATCCCCTTTTACACACAAGGAACCTGAGGCACATAGAGTTTTAGTGACTGTATGATATTCCATTACATGGATGTAAAGTAATTTATGTAGCCTTTCCTATTGTTGAAGATTTAGGTTTCTGCCCATTCTTATATCATAAAATTATATTTAACCCCCAAAATGGTCCACAGATATCTCTCCCTTGGTCCAAAGAACTAAGGTCTGATGTCGAAAGCCTCTTGCTCCAGTGTGAAACCGTCATTCAGAACAGCTGCAGCGTGTTGCACGTCCAACAGCGTCCTTCAGGATTATTTTAGCACACCTGGAGAACAAGGTGATTTTCTTTTTGATTTATGATAATTTTCTTATTATTGATGATGCCTCACTATTACTTAGTGAATATTAATTTTGTATTAACTAGCAATAAATATTTCTTCTTTCTTGAAACACATCAAGTCCTTTGCCAAGTTAACATTGTCTTATGATTTGTGCTATAATACTTAACACCCAATGGTTTCAAATTTTCTGATTCACAATATTAGGCAGGAACCACGGGGATGAAGTGGCTGGAAACCCAAGCTCGCGGCCTTGCGCGAAGCCGGTAATGTGCGGCCTGCTCTCTGCGGGTCTGGGCGGTGGCTGGCGCGGAGGACTCTGCGAGCGCCACCTGCAGCCCCCGCCCCCGCCCTAGGCGCCTCTAGCCCCGACCTCCAGAACACTCTGTCCTGATGGCGGCACACTGCCGGTCAGATCGCAGCGCACAGGCTACCCCCGAGGCAGCTGCAGGGATGAGCGTCTTTCTTCTCCCCCAGAATGAAAGTCATCGAGGTGTCTCAGATGTGCAGTTAAATGTGTAACCAATAGCTGCTGTTTCTGGAGAGCAGAAAGCCATCCATGGAAACCCCGAGCCACAGGAACCGAGAAGGAATGAGTCCCCAAAGGAATATCAAAAGACCTAGACCGGTTGGTGGCAGAAACAATGGGTTCTAGGCAGCGGAAACCAACAGAAATCTATGACGTTCTAGCCCTGGGCGGCCCATCCGCCCCATCAAGGCCCTTCCCTCCCCACGTACGACACTGTAAGTTCCCCTAGTTAACAGTCCTGCTGTCACAGGCACAACAAGAAGCACACTCACCATCTCACCACAGGGAGCCAGGAGAGACCAACACACTGTCAAGTCACGGCACCAGCTAGAAATCTGAAACCTCTGAGCTACGAACAACTGGCCAGAACTGAAGCGGCATTCTTTTGGGCAGCACCTCATAATCTGACCACAGACCTACACAGTGGACTTATGAAGAAGGTAAGACAGACCGCACCCTGGCAGTCAGAGCAGCAGCACCTGCCCTGGCAGGGAACCTCCTCGGACAGCCAGCGGGCAGCAGTCGGCAGGACTTCTCAGAAGCCCTCTCCCGTCCACTGTCCTGCATGTCTAGGTTTTCCTTCTTCCTACCACTTCCACAGCCCACTTCCCTTACTCAGGCCTGCCTGGGAAATACCAGGCTTGAGCTTACCCTAAAACCTTAGTAAACCTTTGGTCAATTTACTTCCGGCAAGTGGCTGGATTAGCAGCCAAAGCCACAGATCTTGTCAAGACACAGTTCGCCCACCTGGATCTCCACCTTTCCGGTTTCACAGCCCTGCCAGGTCCCACTGGAAGAGGCGGACTAATCCCCTTAACCTTCAGTTCAATGCCTTTCCTTGAGCAAAGTGCAGCAATAGTGGTGGGAAGAGGCTCCGCTGCCCCAGCCCCTGCTCTGGGTGGTCCTCGCTTACAGCCTGTAGTGACTGGACTGCTCCTTTGATCAGGGGTCTGGAAATGCACACGAGGGGCCTGGGAGAAGGTAACAAAATAGAACTTCACCTGGTTCGGATCTAACCTCGTTTATCATTCCTCTTACCAACCTTAGTTTGGGGCACAAAAACAATGTGGCCTTCCAACCTTGAAGGTGCGTGGTGTGCACTGAGCTATCTGCTGTCTCAGGTGATGACTGCAAGCAGAAAGGGCTTCTCTTACTTGGAAAGACAACATTCTCTTCCCTCCGTGATTTCAAGCTCGCCAGCTTGGGCCGAAGTGAATCCCTCTCTTAAAGGCAATATCAAAGGCCCCAAGAAATGGTCGAGACACTCTCGTGTCACTGAAGTTCCAGCCTCATTAGTTTCATGGGCAACGACAACAAAGGTGACAACTTAAAACAGCTCGTCTATGATCCCTCACAGGAAACCACTACGGGAAGCAGGGTCCTCCCTGCCTTGTACGTCATCTCACCATTTAAAGGTCTGTTCCCTACAATGTGCCGTCTCCAGTTTCTGCTGCCTGTTTGTAAGGATCCTTTCCACGTACAAGGGACAAGAACCCCATCTGAATGGACTTGAAGCTAACAGCAATAAGCTTTAAAAGGGAGAGTCTGATGGTCAGAAGATTACCATGGGCACAAAACACTCCAGGCTCTCAAGCAGAATCCCGGATACATTTCTGCTCTTAGGTCCCTACTTGGTCAAAGTCTAACTCAGGCTCGGCAGCGCCAGCAGAACGGGCTCCAGCCCAGCCCTGTGACTGAACCGGTGGCTGCCCATTACATCACCTAAAGGGGGAGCACCTGCAAGACCGACAGACAGAGGGCTACCCACTAGGCCCGGAAGTTGGGCAAGTGCTAACAATCGCCTTTTAATTTCTAGTCAATGCATTAACCATACGTTGTTAATAACAACACAATCTTTGTTATGTGCTTGCATACTTGACATACACATAACGTTTACCAAAAAGTCTTTATCAGACTCTTACTGCAGGGTACCAGATTAAAATAGCATTTACATATATAATAATGGCTACACAGATAATACCATACACATTCAACACACATGTGTGGTCACGGGAATAGACAACACATTGGTTTCACAGGAGTCTAGTCTATTTCAGGATCTCGGGTCTGGTCCCTACTATGGAACAGAACTCCCGACACTGGTCTCCTGCCTCACAATGTTTTCCTGCACACTCAGAGCGCATTACCTTATCCTAGAGCCACAACTACAAAAAATAAACCTAAGACAGGCTCTTTGCTCCTTAAAGTGCACAGTGTAGGAGGGGAACTGCCCACAAACCACAGCACCAGGGAGTGAAAGGTATCTCCGCACATAAGGAGATACACTGACGTGCACAATGGCATTCAAATAGTCAACAATGTGGATGACTGCTTTTATACCGCAGCTCCACCAGTGAACCAATACGGGGGCTAGGTCCGCTAAAACCCATGAACTTCCTGACATTATGCTGGAGAAAGTGTACAGCAGAAGAGAGATCCCCGAGACACATTTAATTAACATCACAGCAGTTGCCAAAAACTGATCAGCAGTATACAAAATAATGATTTAAGATTAATGTAACTTGATCACACACTGACTACAGAGTATCTGCTGCTTTAGTGTCATTACACGACCAAGTTAGTAGTTCTGTGGACAACTCCAAACTCGAGACTCTGCAACTTCACTGCTTACATGTGCATTCTTATTTAATTCCCAACGCCCAACAGCAAGAGTAAAATACAAGTTAAAATGAAAAACTCACATGCCAACATAAATTAAAGTGCAAGAAATTCTCTTTTAACATAAATAAACGTGGTTTTATTAATATTAAGGGCTTATATGATTCTAAAATATAACTTCATATTTTTAAAACAAATTTAGTTCAAATGCAGAACATATCTTTTCTTTGTGAAATTTTAATTATCTTTAAATTGAACATTATTCTGATTATCAAGCTTCAAACAAGCAAAAAAAAAAAAAAAAAACCTCCAAGGAATAAAACTTACTTTCACATGCAAGTATAGAAGAATAACTTAAAAATTTCCTTTTAACCAAAATATTATGTTCAATGTACCAAGATAGAGGAAGTTAGCCCACAAAATCCCCTCAAAGTGTCTTGTTATGCTTTCTACACAGTATACAATGAACCAGTGGAATGTGAAAAAAAATCAGAGGAACTTCATTTCCTACAAATAAAGATACACGAATATATCATTAGGTAGTAATTCATGGGGGAAAATCTATAAATTAAACACTGTAGAATTACACACAACTATTCAAAAAAATCCCTGTTCTGCACTCTTTCATCAAGTAAACATTAATCCTTTCTTTTTTCTAAAAATGTCTATATTAAACTTTTTTTGAGTTTATATACAAAGTTTATTTAAAAAACTTCATGTTACAAAGAACACATGATATTTACATAGCATTTACTTCGAGAAAAGAAAAACCTCATACAAACACGTTAAAGAAGCAACAGATTGAGTACACTGTTTTATAACTCAAACGGCTGGCAAACACTTTTCCACATTAAATGTTCTCATAATGCCACATTAGCTAATTCCTCCCTGGGCCCGAGTTTGCTGATGATCAGTCCCTTTCACTGGTGAAGCTACAACGCAAAACCCTGACAACACGCTCCTGGCAGGTTATTCACACACCCGCACACTCACCTTCCTGACGCTTTCCACCCTCCCTGCACCTGCACGGTCTAAGTCAATGATGATATCATGCACAATATCCATCTACCATGGAGATTATCCATTTTATTTCTCGCTGCATTGATGACTTTTGAACAAACTCCCACAATCCAGCTCACTGATGGAAACACATTTCTGCCTCTGGCAAACAGAAGCAGGAAGACTACGGCCACAGCTGTGTTGAAGAAGTCCTATTTTTACTGCATGCCTCAACTTCCTCTGCAAAACTTTTAATTCTTTGGGCAAGGCATGTGAGGAACAGCACCTAAAAACCACATATTAGTATTCTCATTATATATAAAGAATGTACAAGAAAAGAACAGAAAGAAAAATATTTTGACAAAGGTGGCTAAGACAAGGGCATTATTTAAGGTAGAAACTTTTGTTTTGAAGTTTCATTAGTTTTTCTCTTTTCTGTGATAGATATTAAACTATTTTCACCTAAAATTTTTATTTAATGTTTTAAATTAAGATTAAAAAATGGGGAAAAACTCATTTTAGAGATAATAATAAAGGTTTCCAATCTCTAACAAGTCACTAAGTGTCCTAAATGGATTTTACTGGATTTACTTACTGGGCAAACAGAATTAAGTTTAGATAATTATTCTTTAAATTCCTAAGATTTCCAAATATTTTCAGAATCAGCTTAAGTTCTCACATGACATCGTGGGTACGCTGGAAGGGTCCAGCCCTAACCCTGTAATTCACGTAACGTGACACTTCATGGGACCGATGAACCACCACCGATGAACAACCACCGTAAATAGCTCCTTCTGTCATTTACTCGTTTCCCCAAGAAGTTTCCACTTAAAGACTCACTGCGTTCTTTAAATACGCATTAAGAAATTTTAACCCCAACTCTGTATCCCCAAGAGCCATGCGGTGAAGGAGGTGCTAAGTGGGTGTGGGGACGCACCCTTTCAGTACCGCTCAGGTCTGACCACTCCAAGCTAACTGAAGTTCATCTCCACAGCACTGCACGCTGAGACTGCACGCCAGATTTTCGTTCCACTGAAGAGACTTCAATGTCTTTTTTACCTCAAAAGAAATATTTCACTCCCTTTCTTACTCCGCTGAGTGTCCACAGAACTCCATCTGTCAGGGCTGACCCAGCAGACCCCACCCCCCCACCCCCGGGGCTGCCGGCTCCCAGCGACTGCAAGTCAGTTTCCAGCTCGGGAGGGCTCACTGCCTCGACCATGTGAAAGTGCGTTAAATAAGCATGAAAACAGTTATTGAAACAACCTCCCATCAAAATAGGTGCTGGTCTGATGAAAACTGGAAAAACACTTGAAATGTGTTCTTCTAAATGTACAGGGACACAGCTGCTGCAAACATGTTAACGTGTTTTGAGATCTCACCTTTCTTTTCAAAAGCAAAAAAAGCAAGTACCAGCCTATTTGCAGCTGGTTAAAATTAAAACCCCAACAATATTTCTACCAGTAGTTGGAAAAGAATGTGGTTATAGCAAGGGGGTGACATTACCCAAACTTACAACTGACTTTTGCGTTGATATAATTAAAGGGCAAGAAAATGTGTTCTGTGTTTAAACAATAATAAATATAACAAAGAAAGAGATTCTTCTATCTCTGACTTGCACACTAGCAAAAAGAAAAGAAACAGCTCTAAATTAGCTGCGAATTTAAGAGGTTCATCAACCACCCTTGTCCTCTACCCCACCGCGCCGCTGCTACGGCTGCAGCTTCCTTTCGGTTTTCCAATAGGTCAAATAAAAAGAATGGCTGGGCTGAAAAGTCAGACTACATGGGTGTTACAAAATCTCCTTGTAAGCATATTTTTTATATTGCTGTGACTCCTCACCAAATACAAGAGCCAACCGATCGCTCCTGATTTTAAACTCGCCTTCCCAAACCCAACCTCGATGTCTGTCGGAGACTATGGCAAAGGACACTGCTGGGAAGCTCTGCCGCAGGCAAAGCTGCGGTGCCCAAACCACTAAAAATGAACCACTCTGAACTACATGCAACGCACGATTCCCCTCCCCTTGTTTCTTCCCATTTCTTCCTCCTGACATCCTGAGGGCCTCTTGGCCTCCGTCGACAGCGCAAAATAATTAAGTCACACACAGTTCTGCAGTAAAAAAAAAAAAAAAAAAAAAAACACTAGGGCTGCCTCCAACGCCTTTCCTTTCGTCCCCATCCATGTGCCACGCTGCCCAAGACAGCCAAAGAAACCAACCTGTATGATTTGGTGCCCTCACATTTTAACGCCTTGTGGGCGCACAAACGCGCGCACACATGCACGCAAACGAAAGAGGTCAGCGTATTCAGGGCAACGTTACAAAGAAAGAAAGGCTGCCTAAAAAGGGACGGAGGTTGGAGGGACACAGCCAACACATTCTCCATCACATCCTTGCTTCGGGACATTTTTAAAAGCAGATGTAAAACTGCACCATTTTCCTCCTCCCTCGAAAACATCGCAGCCCAGCGGCTCAAGTTCGAGCTCACGCGCTCCTCGCAGGTCAAAAGCACCGGGGACAGGGGCTTGTGTTCCAGGGGCAGGGCTTTCGGCCCCGCAGAGCGACACCACGGACAAGGAACAGTGTGGGAGGAAGAGCCCCTGGAAAAGGGAGCCTCCGCTCCTCCAGCTGAACTCTCGAAACGACCCCAAACCTGCGCGGCACGCAGAGGGTGACTGATCGCGACGTGGAGAAGCGCTCACCGGCGGCACCAAGTTGGGCGCTGCGCTCGGCTGGCAGGAGGGACCCGAGGGGCGAGGGGAGGTGGCGCGCTGGGTCAGCGCGCGGGCGGCTCCCCCACGGGACCCAGGGCCCGAACACTCCGCGCCCGCGGGGACGCGCAGCGGTGGCCCCGGGGCGCAAGGGCCGCCGGGGGCTGCGGGGGCGGGGAGGCAGGCAGCGAGCGCACCGGGGCCCTTACCAGGTTGAGCACAGTCTCCACGATGTCCCTGTTGCTGACCTCGCCGACCTGTATGAGTCCGATCAACACTGCGAATTTCATCCGGATGTTGCGGATCGGCACCGAAGGGTTGATCATCCCCGCGGGCAGCACCACCGGGCCGGAGCCGCAGCTGGAGCCCGAGCCGGACGGCCCCCTCGGCTCTCCCATCCCGCCGCCCCCGCCGCCTCCGGCCCCGACGGCGAGGAGCCCCGCGGGCTGCGGCTCGAGCCCGGGGCCCGGGCCCGGCTTCTCGCTCGCCATGCAACCCCCGCCCGAGGAGCAGGCAGGAGCGGAGGCGCGGCGGCCGTAGGTACCGTTACACCTGCCTCGGCCCCCGCCCCCCGGCCGCGGCCGCGGAGCCCGAGCATCCACCGGCGCCAGGCGCCGGGCCCTCTCGCCGCCCGCACCTCAGCCCGCCCGGCCGCAGCCCTCCCCGGAGCAGGCCTTGGGGGACTCGCAGGCGGATGCCCGGCGGAGGCGGCGCCGCGAACCGCTGCCCGGCGAGCGGCGGCGCCCGCCCAGCAGCTCAGCCTCCGCTGCCTCCTCTCGCTCTCGCTCCCCCTCCCGGGCGGTCCGACTCGGCCCGCCCCTCGCCGAGATGCTGCCGCCGCCCCGGAAAACCCTGGCGCGCGGGCCGCGGGCCCCGGCGCCGACCGCGGCTGGAGCCCCGGCGGTGGCCGACACTGCGGACGCTGCTCCCGCCGCAGCTGCGGGCGCCGCCGTTGTCGTGAAGCCCGACGCCGCGCTCACGCCGCCATGTTGCCGCCCCCTGCCTGCGGTAGCGGCCACTGCGCCTGCGCGGCGCCTCCGGGGGCGGGGCCCCCGCGCGCCCCCTCGCTCGCCCGGCCCTCCTTCCCTGCCCTCCCGCCGCCCAGACTCCCCCGGCCCCTCCCCACGCCCCCCCGAGCGGACAGACAGGTGAGCAGGTGCGCGGGGACAGCTGCCAGACCCTGAGGAGAGCTGGCCGCGGCGGGCGGGGGTTGGGGGGTGGCTTCCCCGCGGTCTGTCCCTCGCGGGTGGCTTCTCCCTGCGGGAAGGGCACTGTGCGTGTGTCTCGCCGTCGCTGCCATCTCCTCCTTCCCTGCACATCCTCTTGCTGGGAGGAGGTGAGCATCTCTCTGCTCAGCGTCGCCTCCAGCAGCTGCTCCAGGCAGCGCCACGTGCCTGGGAAGGTGGGGCCGTGGCGGACGACCTATTTCTGCCCCTTCGCCCCTTTCTCGCAGCCCTGCCCGCGCCCCTGGAATTACCCAAAGGAAAAAGGGCTGGCGAAGCGGGAACCTAACGCCCTTGGGGAGAAGGGTGACCCTGCGCCGCTGGGGGAAGGATGCGGATGAAGTGGAAGAGGCCGACACCTGCCCGCAGGGCCGCAGCCTGAAGGAGAGCTTCCTCAAGGAGCAGCTCGGGAGCTCGCCTCCCAGCCCCGAAAGGCTGCGCCCTGTGCCACTGTGGGGCAGCTTGGTGACAGCTCCGAGTCCTGCATTTAGAAAATCCCTATCGACCTCCAGGTATGATGCCAGTTAGTGATGATGCCTCCCTGTTTCTTTGGCATGTACACGTCAGAGGTTTTCTAAATTCTCTACAAATATAGGTAATTCTCACTGCCAGCCTTGATCTGTGATGAAAGTACTCTGCTCCCCCGGTCGGGTGGCTCAGTTGGTTGGAGCCTCGCGCCCTTTCCTCCTTCCGTAGCGTACATGCAAAGGTCGCGGGTTCCATTCCTGGTCAGGGCACATGCCTGGACTGCAGGTTCGATCTGGGTCAGGGAGCCTGCAAGAGGCAGCTGACGGGCAACTGATTGATGTTTCAATCTCTCTCTCAAAAAAAAAAAAAAAAAAGAAAAGCAACAAAAAATGTCCTCGGGTGAGGATTAAAAAGAAAAAGTACGCTTCTGTTTCTTCACAAATATACTTTTAGTTTAAAAAACTAAAATTTGCACAGTAATCTTGCTTTAGTATTGAGTAAAAACTGAATAGGTATGACTGTCGTTTTCCTACTCGAAATGAAGGACGTAATTTTCTTCAATATTTAATGAGGTATACCCTTTTCAATAAAGACATATTAAAAGCCACTAGAAATATTAAATATCTTGAGGAATGTTGAAATCATTTTAATTTCAGTATACAAATCTATCATAACTTGTTTGCTTCTTGCACGTATTAAATTGGACTGACTAATCAAGTTAACTCCCAGGATTTGGAACATGGTAACATTCTATAATATAGATCATATTTAACGAAATTTCTCAAACCAGTGCTTATAATTAGTTTGTGTGTGTGTGTGTGTGTGTGTGTGTGTGTGTAAATTTGTGCTGGAGAGATTGAGTTATTGAAATAGTTAAGCAACAATTTATGAAAGCGATAATTGGCACATTCATTAAAATTAAATAGCAATTGAATTATAAAATGCAAAAGTGATTGAAGCTGTGTGGAAAACTTACAAAACCAATAACTTTTAATAGTGTTTCTCAGATATGTTGTAATTGAAAACCCTGGTGACATATATTTCCACGTATAGCCCTCGCGTGTCCCAGATTTGTAGCATCTACTTTGAGGCGTGCTATTTTCATTTTTAAATTTAAAATGTTGTGTCTATATATCTTAAATATGCAAATCCATACTGAAAGGTCGTTACACTAACATTTTTTTCACTCCCCTGAGCACACACAGGGTGAGGGAGAAGTAGGTTTACAGTTGTGAGTATTTAAAACACGATGTTCATTCTTGTAGTATTATTTCTTAATTATTGTATTATTTTCCATACGAACAACTGTAAACCTCCTTTGCCCCACTGGGTATAACATAAGGTTCTGTCTCTTGATATTTTTAGACCTCTTGCATGAGCTCTTTGAGAGACAGCGACACCTTGAACTTTCTATTTTCTTTCAGAAAGAATAGCATTGCATCATTTTATATTTTTGCTTTTTTTGTCTCTGTTTGGTAAGCAGTCTGTTGGGTGCATTTGGGGTTTTCTTGTTTATTTTCCTGTCTTTGTAGGGGGTGTGAGAGAGGATATCAGTATTTAAAAGTCGGGGAGCCCCACTTCTGTCCTCATACTCAGTTCACCATCAGAGGGGTTTAAAGGAGCCTACAGGGTACAGCGTGCTCTCAGCACACTCTCAGCCCTTGCTGGTGGCAGGTAGCTTAGCGCTGCAGGAAGTGCACGACTCTGGAATCACAGTCGCTACCTCCTCCCTGTGCGGTCCACTCAGGTGAGTGAGCTCAGTCTCCTCCTTCACTCACGGGAGTGAGAGTTGAACGAAATGACTTCAGTTCGGCAGCCAGCGTCCATCACATGTGTGTGTGCACCCTTCGTGTGCAGGAACATTGTGTGTCGAAGGACATGTAAACACACATGAGACCAATCATAGCCACATGCCAGTCTTTATAACTACATGGTTGTATGTTTTCAATACTACCCCCCATAGCATAAAGTTTGGAAAAGAAAGCAGGTGTTTCCTTTTAACCTACAAGCCTATTTCACTGCAAATGTACAATTAACTTAGCATTTGCACTGACAATATTTTTTAATAAAAGATAGCTATACCATAATAGAAACTCCCTACAATGTTCACTGTTTAACTCTCCAGATTAAAAAATATATTTTATGTAGTGAATATTGTTCTGTATACATTTTTGCTTTAATAGATGCATGCCCATACTTCCAGAGGTCAGTTCTTCAAAGATAAGAAGCCAATGAAACTGAGTTTCAAGAGGCAGAGTTGTACAGTGTTTGGGAACATGAGCTCCAGATTTACGGGGGCCGGGGTTTGGGTTCCAGTTCTGCCACCACTTCTCTGTGCGCCCTCCTGGCCACGTGACTTCTCCCCGAAGTCTTAGGTTGCCCAGCCCAAAACAGAGATGCGCAGAGTTACAGGATCTAAAGGCGGTTAACATAGTAGCGACTTTCAGTTAATAATGTTGCCCTCCGCTGGCTGTGGGATGAGATGACCTTGTTGTCAGTTGGTGTTTCCAGCACCTACCACGCCTGGCTTGTAATTTGCATTTAAGAAACTTGTTCAAAAATGAACGAATGAAAACAGCAGTTCTCTAGGCTGAACATCCCCACTCCCTTCACCTGTTATTTAAAAAACAGGTTTCCTGCTGTCCTCTAAACTTAACCTGAATGGAGTACTTCAAATTCTAGGTAGGTGCAGGCCAGTAAAAGAGAGGGAAGGTCTGAACCTGAACCTCAACCTTTAGAAATACAGCTCCTGTTAACGTAACCGAAACCGAATCAGTTTGGTTTGCTTTGCTTTGGTTTCGGATTTTTCAACACTATGGCAGGAATGATTGGTGTTTGGCACGCACTAGATTCCCAAATAATTTTGGTTCTCTTCCCCTCTCATGTTAACATTTTCACCAGCCGAAACACGGAAGACTCTGTTCTGCTGTTAATTGCTTCCTTTTGTTCCCACACATGCTGCTCCTCGACCCTAGCGCATCTGCGGTGTCGCTTCACATGTAGATTTTGTGACACAAAGTACAGAAAGGTACATATCTACTTTAATTTATTTTTACTCACAGGTCCTACTTAATTTTTATTTAATGTTTAACTGCTAATGATGTCATGCAAAATGGTCTTATTCCTCTTATTATCTTATTACCTGCAACGTTGGAAGCAATTTTGTACCTTCCTCCAAATATTTGATTAAACAGAATAAAAACAATTCTGTAGTCACTGAAAACATTCTGATTAAAATCAATTCACATTTTTTGAACTGTGGGTCCCAACACATTAGTGAGTCATAAAATACATTTAGTGGGCTGCAACCAGCATTTTTTAAATGAAATACATTAGAAAAACATAGAATGGAAATACCCAAGGGCACTCATTATTGTAATTATACATGCACAGAAACAAACAGACCTTTGTACGTGTCTGCTTGCCAGGTGACGTTGTAAAAGGTATTTCTTATTGCAAACTTTAGTCACACAGTTTGGAGACCACTAATGGAAATTGTTTGTAAGCACCTGTTTGCTGTAACCCTTCAACTGCTAAAGAGCTGCCACCCGATGCTGACAACTAGCCCACAATCCTCTGACTTGTCTGATTGGATGTCATAAATAAGGGACCTTGACAACTAGCTGATTGGAGTCTGGATACACTCTGTCTCTGTATCTGGGCAAAATTAAAGTAAAAACAGAGAGGGGAATTATGGCTTTTTCCAGGAACAAGCAAGAAAATGTGTGTAATCTGATGGCATGATTTTCTGCTTCCTTTTTCCGATGAATCCTATGGAAACAGAGGCACATTCGTAATCTCACCTAGAGGTGACGTCAGACTACTCACTGTGGGGTTTCAAGAACTTACCTCCTGGTCTCTTTGGCTTTTAACCCTTTGAGACTTCTACTTCTCCGTGATGCCTCAAGACTGTGGAGAGGGGTTTCCTGATCCAGTTTTCAGAGTCTCTCAGGAGCAACAGATATAATTCGTTCTGTCTTGGGGACTTAAAACCATTTAGACTAGCTTAGTGCCTATTTACAGTTTCTTCACCAAACTTAGACCTCATTTTCCTCCAACTACTGTTCCTTCTATTCTGCCTTTTTCACCCACTGCTTTTTCTTCTAAACATAAAACACAGACACGAAATACAAATTCAATTTGCATTCATGAATTTGACCCAGTTTTGGAATGGCTACAATGTTGATGTGTACCAGCTGAGAAATATTTGAGTGCCTACTGTGTGTAAGAAAGTAGACTAGTCAAAATCAGTGATTTTGCCCTGACTGGTGTGGCTCAGTGGATTGAGCACCAAACTGTGAACCAAAGGGTCACTGGTTCGATTCCCAGTCAGGGCACAGGCCTGGGTTGCGGGCCAGGTCTCCAGCTGGGGGTGCAGGAGAGGCAACCACACATTGATATTTCCCTCCCTCTCTCCTTCCCTTCCCATCTCTCTAAAAATAAATAAATAAATATTTTTTTAAAAATCGATTTAAAATTTTCTCTTTACAGAAATACTGCTTTTACATATGGAAAGTGAATCCACAAGTCAATACATTATAAGTATCAAATGAAACCAAAAGTACTCCTGAGTTTTAAAAGAGCTAGACACCGTTTAAACCCCAAACGCATGTGGCTACCCGCAAACACCCACAAACATGTGCACACAAACACGCCTCCCACACGGAGACACCAGCAGAGGGCTCCTTCCTCTGCCCCTCTTCCCGGGTCCAGCGCTAAACCCAGTCTCTCCGTCCTCACCATCGCCGACCCCGCCCCCGACATCTGGCCCATTTCACGCCCCGCCTCCTCTCCACACTCCTGCCTCTCCAGCCCATCCCGTGCCCGGGCAATTTTCCTAAGGCCCCACCTGGATGGATGGATTGTTGGTTCCGAGCTGTTACTTTCTTAATCACAACAGTGACTACGTGCATACAAGTCACCTGCTCCGGAAATCACTAGTGACCCTCCTCGCCTGACAAATGAGCCCCAGAGTCTGACCGTGGCCACAGCCACTCCACACTCTATTTTGGCTTACTTGCTAGTCCCACCTCATTCGACTCCTGACACGAACTCCACCAGTGGCTCCCCAGTCTTTTTGGTGTGCACAACCCTTTTCATCACTAAAAAAACCTCTCAGACTGTTAGACTCCTACCTGAGAGACTCCTTCTTTCAGTATCCATTAGTAGAGAGAAAAAATACAGCAATGAAAAGTTATTTTGAATTCAGTAATGCCATTTAATAATTTTTGACTTTTTAAAAATGGCAACGCCTACAAATATTTCATGCTCACACACTGTTGCGGGGTGAATTTTGTCTCCAGGGGTACCTGGGAAGCAAGGCCTGTATAGATGTGATCACGTTCCGGCGAGGTCACACTGGAAGGAGGTGGGCCCTCAGTCAGTCATGACTGGTGCTTCTATTATAAAGGAAAAAGGGGGCACGGAGGGAAGACGATGGGAAGACGTGGCGAAGACGGCGTGTGAAGAGGCACACACCGAGTTGCCCGGCGGTGAGCCGAGGGCTGCTCAGGGTTGCTCACAACCACCGGGGATGCGAAAAATACACAAGAACCGATTGCATTTTTATATACCAGTAACGAACTACCTATCAGAAACGGAAACTAAGAAAACAATCCCATTCCCAGTTGCTTCAAAAAGAATAAAATACCTAGGAGTAAATTTAACCAGGAAGGTAAAAGACCTGTATTCAGAAAATGATAAGACACTGAAGACAGGAATTGAAGAAGATACCAATAAGTGAAAGCGTATATCCTGTTCAAGGGTAGAAAGAATTAACACCATTAACATGTCCATACTACTCAAAGCATTCTATGGATTCAATGCAATTCCTTTCAAGATACCAATGGTGTATTTCACAGAACTAGAACAAATATTCCGAAAATTTACATGGAACCACAAGAGACCCCAAATAGCCACAGCAATCTTGAAAAAGAAGAACAAAGAAGGGGAGATCATGCTCCCTGATATTAAACTGTACTACAAGGCCACAGTGATCAAGTCAGCATGGCACTGGCATGAAGAGACATATACATCAATGGAAGAGAATAGAAAGCCCAGAAATAAACCCACACCTTTACCGTCAATATTGGACAAAGGAGGCAAAAACGTACGATGGGGTAAAGACAGTCTATTCAATACCTAGTGTTGGAATACTGTTTTTCCAACAGTATTGGAAACATAATGTGTAAAAGATGAAACTGACCACCTTCTTACACCATTCATAAGAATAAACTCCAAACAGATTAAAGAATTAAATGTTAGACTCAAAACCATAAAAGTCCTAGAAGAAAACATAGGCAGTAAATCTTGGGCACTTCTCATAGCAATATTTTTCTGCTGTATCAACCTGGGGAAGAGAAACAAAGGGGCAAATAATCAAATGGGACTACATCCAACTGTAATGTTTGCACAGCAAAGGAAACCACGAACCAATGAAAACACGGTCCACCCAATGGGAGAGCATATTCTCCAATGACATATCTGGTGAGTTAGTATCCAAACTTTATAAAGCACTCACAAAATTCAACACCAAAAATAAACAAACAATCCAGTTAAATAAACAGACACAGGACCTGAATAAACACTCTACAAAGATGACATGCTAAATAATGCTCAGTGTCAGTAATCATCAGAGAAATGCAAATTAAAACCACATGAGATGCCACCTCAACCCAGCCAGAATGGTTATCACCGACAAATCAACACGCAAGTGCTGGCCAGGACGTGGAGAAAAGGGAACCCTTGCTTCCCATTGGTGGGAATGCAGACTGGTGCAGCCACTGTGGAATATAGTACGGGGGGCCCTCAAAAAATTAAAATTGAACTGCCTTGTGACTTAGAGATTCCTCTCCTGGATATATCTCCAAAGAAAGCCAAAACACTCATTCAAAAGGATATGTGCTGTGGGAGCGCCCCCAGTGCCCAAGAATAGGCAAGTGGACGAAAAAGCCATGGCACACACGTGTATACAATAGGATACTGCTTGGCCATAAAAGTGAATGAAATCTTAGTATTTGTGACAGCGTGGATGGACCTAAAGGGTATTACGCTCAGTGACATAAGTCAGTCAGAGAAAGACAAAGACCATATGATTTCACTTATATGTGAAATCTACAGAACCATATAAACGAAGAAACCAAACAGAAACAGACTCATAGATACAGAGAACAGATTGATGGTTGCCGGAGGGGGGGTGGGGCTCGGGGAGCCGGGTGAGAGAGGTGAGGGGGTTCAGAACTACAAACTGGCAGCTACAGAAC